>JAHWFP010132370.1:0-16027 GCA_023313725.1 Lithobius niger | reverse complement strand
CCATGCTTTAATTTTATTGCTAACCTGAAGACGAAAATTGATAATTTTCGAAACGTTGTTTGTAATTTTATGTAGCACTGCTTGTTTGCCTTCACATAATAAGTGACAATACTATGACAACAGGGCAGTGACACAACGTTGTATTATTGTATATAACTCTATGCTGGAGCCAGTAACTGGGACAGCAACTAATGAATTGTGCATTGCTCACTGAATGGTCATATACTGTATTACTTCTTGAAGATAATTCAGGGTGTAATAGTACTTTGTCTCCTATTGACTCGATAAATCCTTCAAATTACAGACCTATTTCTGTTGGATGCGTTCCATGTTAAGTGATGGAAACTAGTATTGTAAATGGCGTATATTAGTTATTTATACCAGTAGTGCAATTTGGATTTCTTAAAAATAGATGCTCGTCTGTGCATTTATTGCTCTGCCTTGACAATTGGTCGGCAGCTATCGACAGTGGGTCATGGGTCGACGTTATCTACATAGAATTCTCTAGAGCATCTGAGACGGTGTCCCATAAGAAACTTTTTCAAAAGCTTGAAAAATATGATCGGGGTGATCAGTTTATTTCGTGGATCGACGAGTTTTTATGTGGTCGTACCCAAGCTGGACATGTTGGGACCGATATTTCTCAGTCTCTGCCAGTGACAAGTGGTGTCCCATTAAGCCCGGTCCTTTTTTTTTTTCATTGATGATCTTCTTATGAAAGATTTTTACAGCTGTATTTTCGATTACGCGGACGACACTAACTATTCAGTATCACTGATAACACACTGCCGGCTGAAATGTTATAGGCATGCCGGGTGTCGTTTATGGCTGGCAGTTGCCGTTTGCCTTTGGAAAATGTCATGCGAAGCATATGGGGCACAATAACCCTCATAGAAAGAACTTTCTTTGGGGTGTGAAAGTTAGTGCAGTTAGTTCTCAAAAGGATCATGGGGTTGTTTTTTTTATTATAACTTGAAGTTTGGAAAGTACTGTACTGAAGTTGACCATAAGGTTTATGTGATGGCAAATCTGATCTTTAAATGTTTTAAAGGCAAGTTCTGCACGTGTGCTTATTAATATTAAGGCTTTTAATGCATTTGTTCGTCTCACTTTAGAATGCAGCAGTGAAGTGTGGAACCCATTCCTGGTTAAAGATGTACTCAAGATTGAAGTGGCTCAAAGCGAATTTACTAAACGATTGACTGGGATGGGTGGACTACAATGGGCAAAGACTTGAAATGCTTAATATTGAAACTTTGAAAAGATTGATCTGACGTGTTATAACGTTATAAACTCATTTCGGGCCTTACCCATTTTCAGGGCCAGATCCCTCCTTGTTAAGCTGAAGGAAGGAAGAACTCTCAGGGCACAACGTCTTCAAGTTGTTTGTGATGCTGTCAGACTTAATTGTAGAAAGTATTCTTTTATTCTTAGAGGTGGGCAAACTTGGAACGCTTTGCCATGTGAAGCTGACCCCTTCGTTGTTGAGTTTTAAAGCTAGGCTCAAGGGTTGCCTCAAGATGTTTTGACAATCTTGTTTTTAAATGTTGATGTTCCCACTCCCCAGTTTTGTTGTTGTAAACCCACTGGAATGCTATGTGGCCTTGTGTCCTTCCCTTTCCATTTGTCAAATGAATGAATACAATTTTATTATTATTATTATTATTATTATAATGGGCCGACAATACCTTAGGAACTCATGTTAGGAATCCTCCACATCCCCCCCAAAAAAAACCTACAACATGAAACCAAGAACATGGGTCATTCGGCATAACTTTAAAGTTCAAAATTCAAAGTTCAAAGAATATACGTACTAACTTTCATTCAAATCGGTTGATGTGTTTCGTCGTCACTGAGGCACAGACAGACAGACAGACAAAGAGAGCAAAATAACAGATAATAATAATAATAATATATAGAGACGATGCTCGAGGCATCCACCCACCCAAATTCCCCGGCGGCAGATGTTAAGTGGAAGAAGTACCACCATTATTACAGTTGTTTTTTGCCGCATGAGGGAGGAAATCGGAGTACCCGGAGGAAACCCTCGTGCAACGGGCGAGAAACAACCGGAGAAAAACCCGTACATATACACTTCCCATCGCCAGGATCGAACCCGGGTCTGTAGGAAGCCAGAGATGTACACTAGGACCAGGACGCCTATCGAATCTGACGCCCCAGTACTCGCAGCTACCCGTGCACCCTCGAGTTTGAACGCTAAAGACGTTAAAACGTTAAACTTCGTTCGCTTCACTCACTCGGTCAGGTCACTAAACAATAAGGTCACTTTCCATTCTGAGCAACTGTTGGTAACCGAATACGAAAGCACAAACAAAGCATATGAGGGCATTGTGTAATGCTGTTGCCCAAAGAAGAAAGTACATTAAAAACAGTAAAAGGTGTATAACAGTAAAACGTAAAACACTATACATGTAAAATACAAAAATGTGAAGTAAAATAATGTAAAGTAGAAATGTTAAGTGTAATGTGAAAATGTATAACAGCAAAATGTATGTAAATAGTATAAATATGTAAAATTAAAACTTTAATATAAATCATAAGTACGTAAAAGGACTTAAAAGTGGCCTTTAAGAAATATACCACAAATATCGCTCTGTACATAACTGTAATAAAAATGAGATAGTTGCAATTTAGAAATAACGTATACGTTTTTACATTTACAGTTATTCCGTATGCGTATCTAGAACATCTATATACACATTGTCTCATTTACCAATTAGTGAACCAATTACGAGGCCTGGGACGCTCTTCCTGATGAAGCTGTTCGGTGGGGGGGGGGGGGGGGCGACCGTTTTAGGCAACTTTTGGGCAAGATTTGTCTGCGGGTTGTTTTTTTTTAAATAGGCCGGAGTTTGCTTCTTAACCTTCGTCTCGTCGTAGTCTGGTGAAGTCTCATTGGGATATTGTTATTCTTAACCTCGACAAGGACTAGGGGGGGGGTATAGTGTAAATGACCCCAAGCTCTTCAAGCTCCCAATCACTCCAGTGGTTGAATCTACTTATTATTATTACGGTTTCTCGTGGTACACGGTAAATAGCTGACTGTCTAAACCACAATCCGTTATGAAAAAATTATAGTAGTAAAACGGGATGATTAGTTAGAATATACTGGTAGCAACCACGGCTGTGACGTCATGCTAACTCAACGCCATGCTAATTTTCCGTAGGTTAAATCCCATTAACCGTGATCGGAAGTGTGCGTCATCCCAAAAAAGTGTGGGTTATCAAGTTACCCAGCACTTTTGCCGATAACCCACACTTTTGACACTTCCGGATCACACGACCGGGAACGAACACATCAATAACCAAATACAGCGTGCAAAAAAGCAACGCAAAGAAAACGTACAAAAGGAATTACTTAACTTGCCGGAATGTCACGAATGAAATCCTATCCATGCTTACCCTCACATGTCTGGTCCACATCTATGCTTATTAACTCCGTGTAACTCCTTCCCCCCTTCCTCCACAAACTAAAATGGAATGCCCTTCATTCATACTGATACCGTATTACCGTATTTTTTAAACAATTCTCAAACTACAAACGCACAAAGTGAATTACATACCTTGCCAGAATGTCCCAGCACAATGTCATTCTATCCCTACTGCCTCTTATCGAAGTTTTTTCACTCCGAAAAGCTTCGAAAACACGAGCGAGCTTATGTGCGTGAAATCCGGCAAAATGACGCGTCTGTCTCCTTCCCACCCAGTCTTCCTTCCATAAACTAAAATGGAATGACCTTCATTCATCGTAACATACTGATTGATTACCGTATTTCTTGAAGCAATTTTCACAAAACACAAACACGTTTTAATTAAATACGAGTTAGCTTGACGTCCCAACCGTTGTATAAATCATTTATTGGTGAGAAACGAGCGGATATCGATTTTCAACCCACGGCTGGGATTATTGTCCCGGCACTCGTATGCAAATAAGTCTCGGGCTCCGCCCTCAGCCTATTTGCATACTTGAACTGGCCCACTAATCGTTGGCGTGGATTAATATTCGATAACCGCTCGTCTCTCACCAATAACTTACTTATAGGTACTGATTAACATGCATAAACTAAACTAGCACAACATAAGTACTTTAGACGTTAATTAAGGAGGCCAAAATCACTGACGTGGAAGAACACTCCAAAACGATACTGGATGTGGGAAACGTGTAACGGACCTATTATGCTATGAATGGACCGTGTGTGAAATATAACTTTTAAATTAATTTGCAGCTTAAATATTGTTCTTTGTGGGTAAGGAAACCATTACTAAATTTTAAGATTTTTATAAAGAATGATAATACTTTCTTATTAGATCTCCTACACATTGCTAGTTTAAAGACGTAGTTTACGCATTAGGTGTGATAAATCAAACTTTTGGTAAATGCGATTGTGGCAGGAGTAAATACTTGATTTTGCTCTAATTTGAACTAACAAGTATAATAATATGAGAAGTGCGTTCATTTTGTGCGTTTAGAGCTCCTTGAAAGCCTTGAATGTTACAACAATTTTCGTTAAATGTTTATCAGGCTTACTTAAATATGTTTATCGGGCTTTTAAATAACTTGTTTGATGTTGACGCCCGGCAGTTTTTTGTTATTCGTGGTTGTGAGAGGACTAAAGGCCATCCACTGAAGCTGGTGGTCAATCGCTCTAGGACTGACGCCCGTAAATTTTTCTTTTGTAATCGTGTTGTGGTTCCTTGGAATCATTTGCCGTGGGAAGTTGTCATGGCACCTTCACTGGCCAGCTTTAGGAGATTGGTCAGGAGGGTAGACCTCTCAGGGTTTTGTCGAGCTTGACCCTCGGTGTGCGCTGCAGCTCTGCTCGGTGCGCATTTTATTTCTAATACCTGCTTGTTCTACATATATCTTTTGTTTTAAACCATCATGTTTTACTTATGCTGTGTGTTAATCCGGTTACAACTTCACAACATATGTTTTTTACTTCACTTTATTTTTATTATCTTTATTAAGATTGACAATTGGCTTTGGCCATATACGGTTATCTTATTTGCATTATTTTATTATTATTTTTTAAGAAACGTTGACAATTACACCCAGCTTTTCCCCCCTACTTGTCCCACACGTTTGGCGATGCCATCGGGGACCATTGGGTCCTTGGTAGGTCTTACCTTGGTGGTAAGGCATTCGTGATCCTAACCCAATACCAACAACCCTTCCTCTTGCAGCCGAGCCATCGTCTTCGTTACAAACTTTTAAATGCTTTAACTTTTGTAATTTATAATTTTTAGTTTTAACATCGGATGGCAGTCAGTGGTCACTAGGTCCTTGCCATTCCGGTTGCATTTGCAACTAACTTATATATTATTATAATATATATTGGCTTACGCCTAAGTAGCAATAACGCACAGTCGACAAATGGGGCTTACCCTCCCCCTCCCCTTTTCAAAACCTATTGATTGAAAGAGTTTACCAGTTTGCCATAAATTGAAAAAAAAAAAGAAAAAAGAAAAGCGAAATGAGTTTTAGAAAATCGTAATATCCGAATTCCATTGACGATTCCTCATATGGTTTTCCCAAGATTTGGCGTCTTAAGCGATCATTGAGGTTCATCATCTCCTGCCTAGATGGACAGTATACAGCAGCGGGGTTTTCGCGCACCATTGGTTTCGGGAGCTTCCGGTGGCCGAGATGCGAGGGCCATCCATCACTCGGGCATCTTTGCCTCGCGGGAGGGAAGAGAGGAGTCTGGGGGAGTTAGGGTGTCGTGGCCCTCAGCCGATGTGACGCGCCCAACCCTGATTGCTGGCTGCACGAGAAGGTGATGGCCATTGATCGAATGCAAATGGACGAGTCGACGGGACCAAAGGTCTTCTCAACAGCTGCCAAGAAAAACGGTTTCATCTCAACTTGGACAGAATGGTAGCAGAAAGGCAGTCTTGAAGAAGAAGAAGAATATATAGAATAGATATATATAGATGTAGTGGGGGCCGTCACCGCACAACAGCCTCGGAGAATGATGCGGTCAGCACTCGGCGTGATATGCATTTCGGCAATAAGACCATCTTCTTCTTCACCTCAGGCAGACGCACGGAGGTCGGTCGCTTGATGTTATTGGAAATTGCACACTAAATCGTTTCCCTCTGACCGAAGATGGGCAAAAGTATAGATATGGATGTAAAGCTGCTGGACGTCTCGCCTGTATGCGAAGAATACAATTTAGCACCAGAGGACAGTCACATTGAACTATAACTGTTAAAATAATTCGGTTGGTGAATAGTGTTTGTTGTGTTGTAGACTTTTGTATTGTTTTTTTTTTTCTTCTAGAAATTATGTACGATGTTTACGGACTGCAGTGGACGTTTTCAGTATGACAAAACAAAAGTTAAGGATTTCCGCCAAGTTTTTTTGCTGTTTGAAGCCATGGTATCAAACTCCGAGTTAGTTATACGTATCAACAATTTAGTGTTACTTATTGTATCAGTCTTAGTATAGTGGTGGGATTAATTTGACGTTGACTTCAAACGTTGAAAAATTAGGCGGGAATCCTTAACAACTCTTGTCCTGGGAACATTGCACATTTTTTTGCATAATGTAGTGAGTGGTTCATTGTTACCGGTGATTAACTTCTAATTTTGTTTTATAATTATTGTGTGATGCTAACCAATTTCCCACTCCAGTTAAATTACCCACCGCTAGCTTTCCATCTCGTAATTTTTATATACATTTATTTTAATTAAAAGGACATTCTTCCCAGCAAAATTTTTCTCGATCCTCCACATCAAGTACGACCCAAAAGTTTTATTTACTTACCGTTAGTCAATCCCTAGCTAAAAATCCGTTTTAAAATGTGGCGTCTAGGAGATTTTCTGTTGAATATTGGTAACTTTATTTACTGCGTCCAGCACGTACATATATGATCCTTTGCGTGCCTACAATAACCATGACGTTTCATTGTTTCCGGTTGGGACGACACAGTTTTTTGCGTCAATGCTGTCACGTGACGTTGTAGTATTACTACGCCGAATGTCGCGACAGCAGCGCGCGGACACATGACTGCGTGTGGCTGTTACAAAGCAGGCCGGATGTTGCTTTAAAAGAAAATAAGTTTTAATATTTTATAAGAATACCGATATTTGGTTTCGTGCCCTCATGTCTTTGGTACACACTCGTGTACCTCAAATTCGATGGAAAGGAAATTATCAGCGAAAAATCATTCACTATAGCATAACGTAGTACACAGCAAGCCACCTTTATGCATTTACGTTTCATTCAAGTGATGTAACCCAGATTCGAACCAGCGAACCAGTCCATCACCATTTGAAAGCCATACCGAATTGGCTACTTGTCCACTGGCGATTCCTCAAGTTCATTGTTGTAAGCCATTCTTTATGTTCATCCTCTACTGTTTCCAGGTAATGGCTTTGAAAACTCGACCTTTAAAGTAAAACTGAGATTCATTGGCAACTCTGTTGATAAGCATTTACTGATCACCAAAGGGCACGTCACCTGATTAAACTATAGCTAAATGCTAAATTTCATGTAAATATGATGACTCGTAACATCTGGCTTTACTTGTCTTTTTTACCTAGCTTCGTTTTTCTTCACTATGTAAACTTTAACTTTTTCCCACTACATGGTTTAGCTAGTAGTAACTACTAGTATCAGCGTTATTTACTGCTGTCACAAATCTGTGATCTGTGTCACCACTAATCGTGACTTTTAGACTGTCAGGCGAAAAAAAATCTTCCCCATCAAATGACACTTTAGCCTTTTCTATCACATTGTTATATCTACCTAGATACCTGAAGAACTGTAAAACTTTCTAGCAGTGAAGACTCAAGTGTCGCCATGTTCCAACCTATGTTATCTAGATAGGACGAATGATGATGTTTCGTCGAGTGTTTCGTTAAAGCTTGGCGGGTAATACACTAGCATGTTTCTTAATACTGCGTACACAAAATCATCCTGCAAGCACCTTAGCAAGTGCAAAATGTAGTTTACAATATTGGACATTGCGTTTTGAAAATTTTGCATGCGATAATTTTATGTGTCATTTCCTCATGATCAAATCAGCAGTGACACGTCGGCACTCAATTCGACACAATTATGAGATATAAAAGATAAGACAATGACGGTGCCGAGACACAAAAGCAACCCCCCCCCCCCTCGCACCGCCGCAGGCAGGAGGAACCCCCCCCCCCCTCCCACCCCCACAAGCACAGATCAAACCCGCCAAACGTCAGGCAGTTACAAAGCTATCCAGCGAGAGAGCAGAAACAACATGCTCAGGCAGGCTGTTCCATGGGAGCACCACCCGCTCAGTAAAAAAGCAAAAGTGGCAGTTTAGTGTAGAAGTCAGACCCTGGAGATTGAGACTGTGACCACGACTGAAGCGGAAGTTAAAACATGGGGGAGAGTCGAAGTCAAAGATATTAGAAAGGAGTTGGATAAGGTCGCCTCTGTCGTACCACTCATGAAGTGTGGGAAGGTTAAGCTGGAGAAGCCGTTCACTGTAAGGAAGGTCACGAATAGGGAAACACCACTTCGTGAGTTTTCGTTGACAGTTTTCGAATTTGTCTAAGGAGGACGCATAACAGAGCCTACTGATTTTGAAACAATAGAGCAGTGACATTTGACGCCATATTGGCACCAGATTGGCACCAGTATGGGTTTTTGAGGGAACTACAAGGCGCCCTACATAAAAGTGGAGGGAAAAACAACGGAAGAGCGGATTTCTTAGGCTTAAAACAACGTTGTTTTCTCCAACAACAAAAATAGCGCGTTTTAGGTCTAAGCAATCACTCTTCACAGCATCGGCTTCAGTATGACGCCATTCTGTTTCTCTCTGTAGTGCCCCTTGCAGCTAACCCATTAAGGCTCCAGCATAGAGTTATATACAATAATACTACGTCGTGTCACTGCTCTGTAGTTGAAGGCAGGTCTAACAAATATCTTATACAACAACACAAAAAGAGAAGTAGTAAGGTTAGAACATTTTTTTTAACATATAATATGAAGTGCGAAAAGTTTTTCGAATAGCAACGTCGGCATAATGTCGAACTTGAGTTATCATCAATGATGATACCAAGGTCACGATGTGAGGAGCCAACTTTCATCGGCACTCCGGAAACATAGTAAGCATGGTGAGGGTTGTTGTAACCGAAGAGTGTAACACCGTACATTTGGCAGGGTTAAGAGACAGGGAATTATCAGTAGCCCAGGACTGAACTCGATGTACGGACTCTTTCAGAGTACGATGAAAAGCGGGGCTAAAGAGCTTAAAGTCATCCGCGTAGCTGATGCTGTTTGCTTTCAAAACAGCAGGAAGATCAGACATTAACAGAAGAGGTCCTAAGACGGATCCCTGGGGAACACCTGCAGAGACATGAAACATTTGTATATAGAAGTAAAGGAAATCATAGCACAACAGCGAAAATCCTACACTAAAAATAGCTGAGATTCGGAAGCCTTTTATATGGACTTACGATACACATTTCACTGAGATGACCGGACTCGAACCAACGAACACGGATCACACCTCAGACGTTCCGACTGTCTGAGCCATCTCTCCAAGGCCATAATAAATACTTCCCAAACTGAAGGCTGCGTAGTCGTAATTAAAACTATACACAGAGTAGCCATCATCTGTTTAGATTTTTAATTACTAAAGTACTTTTTAGCTTTGTGCTTTTTGCTGCGTAGTCTTAAGGCAGAAGACGCCATAAGACAGAAGAAATGTGGCTGTCATTAATGGAAAGGGAATAAATACAAGGCACAAGCTCAGATAAACAAATCGCTGGAAATATATGGGAGCACAGGAAACACAGTAGCACATCAGCGAAAATCCTCCGGCCAGCAAAAATTGTGGTCATACACGAAATTCGCCGATTAACAACTACACCTGGCGAAGCTAGGCACAATGCCAAATGAGTGAGCGTCAGCAACTTTGTACAGAAAAGACAGATCAACGAGATTGTCAGACATGCCATGGACAATGAAGACACGAGAACTATGGCAATTTTTCAGTAGCATAATTGGAAGGGGCAAACTTCAGACATGTGTTACTATCAGACGGAGAGAACTACTACCATTCAGAGAGAATTCAGCTGTATAATTTGCGTTGTTCTTTGGGTCCACTTCAACAGTTTTACACTGGTGCCAAACCTTTCCCTCATGAATTGGAAACAGAACGGGAGAGGTAAACGAATGGAGAACGGGTGAAAAATGGTTTCAATTAAGTTGATTTCCAAGTGAAGTTGAAAAAAGGGTGGGATGGAAGGATTTGGCCATTTGTAAGTCGTCTTCTCACTCACGAGCCTAAATCGAAAAAGCCTCGTCTCCAGAAGTTGGTTTCAATCGGTCGACAGGCACTCACGGCTCGTTCCTTCTATTCTCGTTCTCAGCAACATGAACGATGGTGCTGAGAGCCAAACCCTATTTGACGTTATTCTGTTTCCCGAAGCGAAGATGGGAGACGAGACGAACTGCAACTTCACTGTTGGCAGCGTCAGCTAGTGATAAAACCTGATTTCAGCTGTAGCAACGCCAAGCTGATTCTAAATTAAATACGTGCTCCAATACTGTATTCGGGAAAAGGCAAACAGCATGACAATTTACATAAACGTAAAGAAATAAAATAAAGTAAGAATCTTAAGAGTCGCTGCAGCCAGTGTTCATTACACTTTGTTCGTTCCTCTGTGGTGTGTGACGTCACTGGATACCAAGATCGAATAGTCGTCGTATGTTCTCTATAAAAACTGTATTCTCTTTCTTTGCCTTTGCTCTATTTGGCCCTTTTGTTAGCAATACTTCCACAATAAAAAGACATTTCTATTTATGTCAGTAAATGGAGCTGTTCTTTGTAAATTTGTTTTCACTCTGTACAAAATTCGCTACATTCAAAGATGTGCACGGACAACACACGCCACTGGTTACCAGTCAGCTGCGACACGAATTACGTTCTAGTTAGTCTATGTACTGGGTATAGTGTGTCTATTGATAACACACATACTGTGTTCTAAAGTATTCACTGCCACTGTGTACTGTCAGTATCAATTCGAGTGCAGGCAGACACACAGTGATGTGGACTATATCAGTGTGCTATCAGTGCACAACAGTTCTAATGCCGCCTGTTAATGTTGCATCGAATGTGCCACAGACAGCTAGCTAGGTGGTATGCTCTGGAAATTGTTTCGTTAACTGAATAAACTGCATGATTGTACGTCATCTTAATTTGATTCTAAAAAAATTTGTTTTGAAGGAGAACTAAAACCGCAAATCTTACATTCCAAAAAAAAAAGGGGCTGTGAAAGTGGAAGAACTTACTGCCAAAGTTACGGTATGATTCTAAGCTTGAAAAACCAAGCATGACAATACCATTGGATCCCGTTGGTTTTATTACTGGCATCATATTTTTCGCTTTTGATCGTTATATTTTCAGAGAGAGTGCAGATTGTTTTGGTGGAGAGTTTCATTACTAAATGTATATATTAGAATTTACTTCATGAGGCACCAGATCTATTCTTGCTGGTGTAAATGAAGGTCTACTATTGACCTTACACACTTTTGATTGAGTTTGAAGATTGTTCCAGACGGCTATCTTTAACTTTAGGGTCAGAGAATTATGATTTTAGTTAAGTCGAATCTAAAACTCTAAAGGAAAAGAAAATGATACTTCAGGTTCAAGGCTTAACTTTCGACCAATTGCAAAGAAGCCTTTTGGACTTCAATGGCTTTGGCTTCCAAATTAACTGGAGTTCGACTTCTTATTTCGAAGGTCGTGGGTTAAATTCCCTGCTCAAGGAAGTCTAAAAGGTAGCGGACAAATATTTTAATATTCACCGAGCCCGTTTGGTTTCCTATGCTTGTACATACTTCGCTTTCCAAATGATTGTATACCCAAACAAGCGGCTACAGCGACTGCCTAGCCGCACCGGTCTTCTGCATAGTTCCTCCACTTCCAATGTTAAGGCGCACACCTCTATCATAAACTACAACAGTTATCTCTATTATACTAATCTAAAAGCAGTATCCATCACAATTGTTGGTTAAAAATGTGTTAGCTTTTATGCCTATTTTACATTTTAGGCGTAATTGTCAGCTTTTAGGCCTAATTTTAACCAGCAGTTTTAATTTCGTAAGTAGCAGCTAACGGCGATATGGATTGTATAATAAGCCTATTCATTTTTGCAACACGGTGTGCCAGGCACACAGTTACAGTGTTGCAACGTAACGTGCAACGTAGCCTATATAGATCAGTGGACGGAAAGTGATGAGAGAGACGCTGTTGATGAAGCCAACAGCGACTCGTAGCAACTTGACGTTACTATGGTAACATGATTTTAGGCCTAATTTCGTAAGTAGCAGATATAGGCCTAATGGAGAATTTGGTTCGACGGTAAGCCTATTCATTCATGCGACAATGCGACGAGACTATTTTAAACGAAGCTAAAATCCATTTGTTTTTATTGAGTGTTACCTTAGGATTTTAATTCGACGATCAAATTGTAATTACCTCGTTACCTCGAAGAATTCTATTAGCTATAAGAAAGTAACAATGTTTTAATTTGCCATGTGTTTTAACTAACTTCTCATACTGAATCTAACGTTGTAAACAATGGTCGTCCATAGCTGTTACCGTTGCGAAGTTGAAAAAAGCGACGAACGGACGGACAAAGTCGTTGCAATAGTCTTCTCAGCCGGTACGGCTGTACAGAAGACTAAAACCTGCATACGCAATAACCCTAAACTTTAGATGCAGTCAGGGAGCTCACAAGTTCACAAATTATAGGGATTGGCCGCAGCTGTAATTAGGGGCTAGCTCACCAATCGTGTGTAATGGGTTGGGCAGTACTGGATGTCGAGGAAAGTTGAAGGTTTTTAAAATTTGAAATAGGTAGAAAATTAGAACGTTGTTTTTTAAAATCATTAATGACATATCAAACTTTATTAGGATGGTACATATCTGTTATAATTTTTCGATCCTCCAACAGACAACGTAGTAATATGGCATTGGAGCAATAGTAGTGCAGCACGGTAATGGAACACTGTGTGATGAGGATAATATGAGGGACATAAAAAATCAGCAGTCTGTTTGGCACAGTTCGGAGCGTAAGCTTAAAAAAAATGTAGGTCCCCAAACTGGCCTCGTCCGCCACCTACCCACTAGTATGCCTCTTATATACTTTGTCCCACATTATGTTTTCAGAAAACTGACTGTATGACGCCTCGTTTTCTTCCACTGCGAGTGCAAAAAAATCCGTAAACATCCCATTCGTAAACTCTAACAGTAACTTTGTACAGTCCCCAAGTGTGATGTCCACATGTTTTTGCACTCTTAGTGCAAGGAAACAAGTCGTCTTTCAGTCAGTTTTCTGAAAACATAATGTGGAACAAACTATAGGATGGAACATCAACTTCATTAATGTAGTTTCTTTGTCTGGCAAGTCTTCGTGTCTCCATTTTTTTCTAGTTTTTCAACATTTTTTCCTCTTTCATCCTTGTAGCGTCTTGTTCTCTTCCATTCTGTGAAAACCTGTTCCTCACTCGTGCCCGAAATGCTTTTTACCGCCCCCCTCTCCTTCTCCTTCGTTTTATCCCGTTGAATAAACGCGAAATAAATTGAATTCGCTCCCGGAATTACTAGCACCACCCTTTGAGTGAACTTACGTTTTCGAGAATTTGCGCTGCTCGCTCCCCGACCTAATGAATTTATCCTCTCTACCCTGCTGTGAAGTTGGCCACTTACAGTGCATTCATGTCAACAAACCACCTCTTGCTTTTCAACCTACTCTCTTATTCTGGCTGGCTGGTCTAAGCTGGCTTTTCTACATGTTCAAAAACAGAATTTGCACAACAACAAGGCGAAGCAAATAGCGATGTAGAACATGCTATAGGTTCATTTATCGCCTTTTTTTTAGTGAAATGTAGTGAGAAGCAGTACAAAAACATTACCCATCTTATGCCAGTGTCTGTCTGTCTGTCTGTCATCAGCTTTGTTTTCACGATAACTTTTGAGCCCGTTGTCTGATTCATTTGTTATTTTGAACATGCGTTTCTATTTCTACTTTAGATTTCAGTTCCAACTTCAATATGACTGGACAAAGTGTTTTGTGGATATTGACTTTTAAAGATCAAAATTATTGTGTCATCATTAGCTTGATACCGCTCATTGTTCTGATCACTATTCAGGGAAGTCCTCTACATCATTAAAGACGTACTAGCGGAGTCGCTCGCTTCGCTCGCTCATTCCGCGTCGTTTCGCTGCGCTCGAAGAAATTTCTTGCTGCAACACTTATGATACAGACAGACCTACCACATAAAAAACGATCAAGCAAATTATAAGAGTGTAGTATGCGATATCGGTTATCTCGAGAGAAGGTCAATATTAGTTTTTTACGTCCAAGGAGTCAAGCAAAAAGTTAAGATCAAGTAATTTATCAGAAAAGCGCTGTTTCTGATGACAAACGCTGATTTTCGTTCGCGTCGCTCACTCAATCAGCGCAGACATTTCCTCACGAATGTGACTGAATCGATGTAACCACCAAGAACCACACATCACTTGTAATTTGTGTTGGTATACACTTTATATGGGTTTTCTTGTTTTTACTTATTTTAAGAATAGTGTTCTTTACGTCTTGCTCAGTACAGATTTTTCCATGGGCGTCTTATCACTTCACTTTCTGATGATCCATCACTTGGAGAAACATCTGCAGAACGTCAGATGTAATCTCCTACGATGCTCCTACGAGAGAGCAAAGCGAGACACACATTGAAAAGGTTTAGTTTATGTGGAAATCGCTCGGTTTGCTCCTTCAATCCACGCGCCTCCGTGCTTCAGAAACACGAAAGTTTGACACCCTTTTAAAACCAAATCTATTGTTTTGATTTTTCTATGCATTAATTCATTGGTTAATACAAAACCAATTTTAAGATGTATATGTGGTGTGTTGCAAAATTCGTCGTCCGTGCATCCTTTTCCAGATCATCTCTCTTTGCTCGAGGAAGTTTTCATGAACAAACTATGACGTCATGAACGAACCTCATGACGTCATGAACAAACATCATGCGGGTAAAAAAAACTTTGACGTTAGTTTTTCAGGTTCTTTCGCTTATTTGAGGGTGATATATTAAGTTACAGCGATGAAAATAGGCCTATTAAAAGCGAAATTTAATTATCTTTCGTTTGGTCCTACTCCTATCTTTGTAGGTGCTTTGGTTCCAGAGGAGTAGAGGTACAAACACGCACGCACGCACGCACGCACACACGCACATCGTATGATTTTAATTATGTAGATGATATGCGTGCGTGTTTGTACCTCTACTCCTCTGGAACCAAGGCACCTACAAAGATGGGATTACGACCAAATGAAAGATAAATAAATTGCGCAACTGTTAAGCCTATTTTCATCGCTGTAACTTGATATTATGACTGTCAAATACGTGAAAGAATCTGAAAAAATAACGTCAAATTTTTTTTTACCCACATGATGTTTGTTCATGACGTCATAGTTTGTTCATGAAAATCTCCTCGAGCGAAACGTAACGAGCGAAACGAGCAATGTGGCTAATCGGAATTAATGTACAGCTAAAGACGACATCTAATAGCACTCACGTTACGTCTTTCAATTAATTGTTGAAGACAAATGACTAATGGGCAATAGTTGATTCATAGACAAATTTAACCACTAGTAATCATCAGGGCCTTATTCCGTTGTAAGTGTCAAAAGGGTGTCAACGGGCTTGGGTGGCATGTGATCATAGTTTAGACAGCAAATAGGTTGGTAGATACTATAGATATGGAAGGATGTTCTGACGTTTGATATTGAGTCTAGGAAAAGGTTAAATTGTTATTTTAGTACTAGCTGTATGCCGGTCTAGTTGGAAGCCATGTTGTCGCACCGCCCCGTTTGTTGTCGCACTGTCATTTCTTTTATTACCGTGTGACTGCTTCAGTTGCGCCTCCCATGAATACTGAACGGGGCTTGTCGCAAACCATGCAGTTAAAGGTCCAGCCTCGTCGTCACGTTCGCAAACCATGCAGTTAAA
>JAHWFP010132369.1:184795-209885 GCA_023313725.1 Lithobius niger | reverse complement strand
CGCCAATTTAATCCCAATAAAAGAAAGGGACCGTAAAACCGGATTTTCGGTTTTGCTCAGAAAAAAAAATGGATATCATAAATGAGGACCAAAACTATGCGATATCTCCACAAAACTAAAATGGTTATGGATTCCCACCAAGCTTTTCGGCCGTTTGAATTCGTGATATCGAACGCCAATCTCTTTCGCCAAGTTAATCCCACCGGCTAAGAAAGACTTCAAACGTTAAGTGAAATATTGAAAATTGCGCAGTAAGCAATTTTCACATTTTGCACTTAACCTTCGAACTATTCTCGGTGGGATTAACTTTGCAAACGAGCTTGGCGATTGACAGAATGACTTCAAACGACCGAAAAGCATGGTGGGAATCCTTAAAAAGTTTTGTTTAAGGGAAATTGTAACCAACCTTCACCATGGACTTATTTATTTATTTTGCCTTTTCCTTACAAAAACGTCCATGCTGTTGTGTTGGCTTAACCTAGATTTTTACATCGTATGATAATAATGTTGTGAGAATGAAAACTACATTCTTAACAAAAATGTACAAATTACTGAGCGTGAAATTGCTTTAAAAAAGAAAAAAAGGGAAAGTTTGCGGGTCTAAAGGTCTCGCTTTCTTACTATTTTTGCCGTTCCCACAGGAAAGATTAGAAATTCAGCATAATGGAAGTAACCGTCTATAATGTCGCTTGCAGATTTTTTTTAACAAAAGAAACGAGTGTCTCGTCGGAGCGGGATAATATTGTTATCATATCAAAAACCAAAACTGGTAAAAGGGGCCGCCAAGTTCCGAATGGTTCGGCCCTTGAAAGGGGTGATATCAACACACCAAAACATTCGCCAACTTAATCGCACCGCTTAATAATTCGAAGGTTAAATGAAAACTAGAACATTTCTACTTTCGGTAGCAATGTTCAAGTTTTCATTTAACGTCCAAAGTATTATTCGGTGCGATTAAGTTGGCGAATGTTTTGGTGTGTTGATATCACTCCTTTCAAGGGTCAAACCATTCGGAACTTGGCGGCCCCTTTTACCAGTTTTGGTTTTTGATATGATATCACTCCTTTTTTTTAATTGTGTATTGACTCAACTCCACTACCGTGAAGATGTGTAATAAAAGTGCCACGTCAACAAGAAATTGGTTTTCAACAATTTGTAACTACTTTTTGCCTAGAGGCCGAACCATTCTTAACTTAGTGAACTCTTTATTGGCTTTTGGTTTGGTTTTAATTTTGTTGTAATTTGTTGTATTTAGTTAGTTTTGGTGTGTTGATATCACTCCTTGGAAGGGCCGGACCACTCTCAACTTGGTGGACTCCTTACCAGTTTTTGGCTTTGTTTATTTTGCTTTGTTTTATGGTTGATTTATTTTTCGTGAATTGGACGTAAATACAATTTCTTTGCAACGTTGTTTAGATTTATCGTGATACACTAGTGTGTCTAGACACGCACGTCAGTATACACGTTCCCATTGTCGGAACTTTGGCCGTCCAATGAGAGACGATGCCGACAATACTAACAATGGTTATAACAATATTTTCGTACTTACGCGCCCTCCCCGTTACGCCCCCAGGCTTCAAACCATAAAAGGTACGCAATTCGTATTGTAGTGCACCCATTCGTCCAATTTCATAGCTGGAAGCCTTCCCGTTATCTCGGAATCGATGAATAATCACCCCATGGGATTTAACATAGGGATGAGTCCAGCTAGCTAGCTAGGTAGTAACACATTTTCAACGTTATTGAAGGGCATATTTTGCATGAAAGTAGCATAGCTGGCATTCAAACACGAGTTAATTTTTGTCAGGTGGGTCATTGCTCTCGATTTCAACACAATTTAAGCTTTTGTACCGCATTATTATTTTTCCCCAATTACCTGAAATGTGTCCAACTATGCTTCAAGATATAAGACACCGACTAATGGCGTCGCGTTACAATGGTTTACAACCTCGACAATTGATGTGATGTGATGTTTGTTGCCTAACTTGGCGCGACACACTAGCGTGTGTCTAGACAAGGTTCATCTCCCCATCTTAGTGAGCCGAGGTGGGGGAGGTGGGGGGGGAGAACAAATAAAATTCAAAATGAAAAATCAAGTTTATCAGAATGACTTTGGCCCCATGTCCAGTAGGGCATTCTTTGACCAATACCAGTGTCAATAAGAAGGAACCAAAAACAAACAAACAAAAGTCTACTCCATTTAGAGAAAATTCATTAAAGCTCGTATCCCCATGGAATTCGGTTTTGAAGGTACACAAGTAATTGGATTAGCGTTCACTGGAACGAAACTAACTATAATTTGAACTGCCATTCGAGGGAACGGATCGTGACATGACAACCACCATGCACACGCATACATGTACTGTAATCGCCAATCAAACAAACAAACAAAACGGTTGGCTATTTCGCACCTTAATAATACACACACAAAATGAGAACGTTTACATGCACAAGCACCAAAACTTAAACTGACAAACACTTACAAAACGCCTACAAATTAAAAATACACCCATGAAATATATATAATTACACAAAGAGGTCAGGCAGCAGGTACCGACACCGCGCATAGGAGGGAAAGCACTGGGAGAAAGCTTTTCAGTACAGCATGCTTCTCGAAGGGCCTTTCAAGACCCTTATTCATTTCCGCCAGCATGAACACGGCTGGTAGACTATAGTAGAAGTGATCATTACAAAAAGGGGATCATTAGCTGGGGTGCGGCGGGGCGGCGGGGGGGGGGGGCGGGGGGAGGGGGCCCATGATGCTCTAGTTTTTCTGCCAGTATAAACATGAACGTGGAAGAATATAATAGAAACCGTTACTGTCATTACTATGAAATTCACTCATCGTAAAATGGATTTAAAAGTTTTTAAAACCTCACACTTTCAAAACTGGAGACATTCGCCTATCTGCGAAGAAGGTGCGTCTTCGAACTTGAAAGCAGACGATGTAAACAAGATGTAGCCAGAGTTCAGAAAAACCACCCTTATTTTAGGGATCGGCCGATATGACTTTTTACCGATACGCTACGATACCAATGAAGGGTAAACCGATCTGAACCGATACCGATGTCGATACTGATAATAATAATGAATCACGACTAAAGTTTATATTCCATGCAATTGCAACTTCGGTTTCTGGTTTTGCATGGGTCACAACTGTTAGTTAAAATTATCCAAAATGTTCTCTGCAGCAATAACAGCAGTTTTACTCTCATTCGTACTTATGGCTTTAGTACATTCGTCTTCTCAGTTAGATTTTAAGTTGGTCGTTGAAAAACTTAAAACATTGGAACTGTAACGTGCTACATTTTCATTACAACTGAGCAAATGGCTTTGCTTTTCTCACTTGGTTGTTGCTTTTGCTATGGGTGGTGTTTGCAGGGAAGACTGTTGCGTTTCTTGGCGTAACGAATATCTCTATCGGAAGCCTTACAGTGGGCCGATACCGATATGGCAAAATTCCGATAAATACAGATATACAGATACCGATATCAGTATCGGAATATCCCTACCTTATTTGTGCCTGATGATGATAACAGTCCTAGCGGATACGTGAGTGTCTCCATTTTGAAAGTGTGCGTATTTTAAAAAGTATTAAATCCATTTTAATGTAATAGAAGTGATCGTTAGAAAGAGGGGTTCATTAGTAGTGGGAGAGGGGGAAGTGTTCGATCCATAGGATGCGCTGATTGAGTGAGCGAAAATCAGTGTTAGCCAGTGTGCGCAACAATTTGAAGAAACATTCGAACATGGAGATACGCATGAGCTACCATACCTAACCAGTGTTGCAAACGGTGCATTCAACTTGTGAACACATAATCACTCACGCAAAAATAGAACTAAAACAGAAACCGACAAATACGCACATTTCAACCACAAATTACGTTCACTTTCCGACATTACTAGTGAGTAAAAGCAAAGTTCCCTGGAATTGGATTTCAACTATAGTTCGTTTCGTTCGAGTGAACTTTAGTCCGTTTTTGTTTTTTAATGTGTGTACCCTTCACAGCTGTCAGTTGCATGGGGACACAAGGTCTAATGCTCTTTCTAAATGGTGAAGCCATTTTTTGTTCAGTTGAAAGTTACCTGCATCCATTTTGGTTTTCTTGTACGACCCCAGTTTTGTAACATTAGCTTAAACGTATGTAAATGTTGCAAACGCTTTCATTTTCCCGTTTTTGTTTTCCAACGTACGAGACGAGACTTTCTCAAACATACGTAATTGTTGCAAAGGCTATTTATGCGCAGAATGCACGAAATAGGAAGAGGATGTCCTTTTAATTTATAATTTTATTAGCTAAGTATCGACCAGTAATTGGCTTTTGCCGTTGATCCGATACCACCAGATGTCAGAATCGATACCGTTAGTGGATGTGCCAAAACGCTATGGCGCACTTATTTTACGTACAATTTCTTTTGTTATTGGTCTTGGATGAAAACGTGGCACACCTTCGTACGAAAACGTGGCACACCTTCGTACAAAATAGTTATTACACGAAGACGTTTTTTATAGCTTTAACGTTCGATTGTTCGCTAGCTGCAACTAAGTAATGGTTACAGTTTGGAGTGCTTACTAGACTTGGTTATGCATGGTTACTGCATGGATTTTGTAACATTAGGCTACAACGATTTCACAACTGTCACAACACAAGCTTTATACATTTGCAATTTCAACATAATATCAGTTTTGGCTTTGCCGGTACGTAACGGAACTGGCAATGAACGAAAGTTCAGAATCGTTTGGAAAAAATAATTCTTTGGGAGGAGAAACTCTTTCATCGTATTGACATGGATTGATACGACTGTAAACACGTTTAACCGAACGATGTCGTGTAGTAACATTGTAAACACGGCCAGTGGCGTACTAGTGGGAGAAGGGGGGCAAAGGGGCGATTCACCCCCTCTGTGAGATCTTGAAAGCTTATTCGGCATGGCCAAGTCACTTTTTCCATAGCAGAAAAATGATTTACCGTCAGATGGCTGCATTTTTGATGTCAAAGACGCAACTTTCATCTTAGCTAATTTATACTTCTACTGTTTCTCCTTTAAATCACTAAAGTAACCAGATAACAAATGGAGAAATACTAAAATCAGTAAAGATAAACAGTAAGAATTACTAACTCCATATTTTGCTTAAAATTCCCAACAAAGAATCAGTGTTTAAAAAATAAGTATCTATTGTGGAAAACTGAATGATTTACATTGCAAAATTGTTTTATGCGTATAATGTAGTCAGCAAAGCTGGTTTTATAAAAATGTTTTCAGCGGCACTTTACAAGGCCAGAAAATGCCGGAAAATAGCAAAAATGTATCAGCTTCCGGGACTCTTATTCGGTTCTCCCTCCGCACCATTCGGCTAAATGCGTAGTGTTGCCCCCTCACTACAAAACCCTTGTTACGCTTCTGATCACGGCGACGACATTTTCGTCTCGCACTGGACGTGAAACTATCTTAACTTGCGAGCTCGCTGCAGAAATACGTGTTACTGCTCGAATACTGCTACGCGGGGCAAGGGACAAGGTGGCCTAATGGTTAGAGCGACCAGTTCTTTTTACAAGAGGTCCCGGTATGATCCTGACCTACCCCTGGCATTTTGGAGACTAAAGGGGCCCTGTGATGCCTCATGCTCTTGTCGACTGTGGCATGTAAAGGATCCGATGAATTTTCGAATGTAATTATCGGAATTACTTAGAAAAATTGTCCCTCTCTCCTTCTGGTGCCATGGCTTCGGCTAGGAGCGCGTCAAAACTGCAAGCTATCGTAGTGTTACCACCGTAAATGCTAAATCTACCTAAATGTCTGGTATTGAGGGCGAACTTCGTCTTCTTAAAAGTATTTTTTTAAGCATAAGTGTTAACAAAAAAAATTACGAAATTTGTCGGGTTCGGCAAACAGAATACGGCATGTAACGGTTGCCACATGCGCTTCCTTATGCTTTTTATAAAATTTCCAGCTATAACGCTTTTTTCCGAGCTTTTTCCATTGTTAAAGCATATTTCCTTTTTTTTTTTTTAATTTTTTTTAATTTTTTTTAAGACGGCACGTGTGTTATGTGACGTCATAGAAAATTAATGTTAACTTGGTAAACGATAAACTTGTAGTTTGGAATCCACAGTATTTAGTTGGGATAAGGTTTATTGATTACATTATGGAACTACTATTACGGGTGCTAAAAAAAAAAAAAGGAAGTGACAACCACAAAAAAAAAAAAAAAAATTAAAATGTTCGAATTTTTTAAGAATTTAATGGATTTTAAACCCTAATTGTACAAAATTAGCTTGGTGGTAGAGTCCCCCCGAGGAATTTTTTGTTTTGGTTAGTTGCTTCCTTGTTGTTTTTTTTTAATATCATGTGGCAACTGTGCTGATACTGGATGACAAGAATACCGATTGGTGTACTGATAAGGTCGTCTAATTTTGTCTGACCATACAACCCACAAAATCAATAAACCATCTCATACTTTTGCTACTGGGATTGACTGGGGAAAAACGTTTTGTATAGTTGTAAATTACAATAGATTTTAAACGTCACTTTACCTCTAGCCACCTGTCAGCGCATTTTAATGTCTGTTATCTTATACGTCGACTGTTGTGGGATGGGGAATCAAACAGCTGTTTTTGGATGCTAAATATCCATATATTCGTTGGACAAATCTTTTTTTGACTTTTGACTTTTAATAGGCTTTGTCCATTTGCAGAAAATGCACAATGAAATGTATAGATGTTTGCCTTTTATTGTTAAGTACTGTCATCTTCAGTTTTTTCGTAGTGGGGAATTGTTTTGACAAACTAGTAAAGTCACTTGCACTGTTTGTTATTCATCCCCACGTTTATATTATAAGAGGGTGGTTGATACGAACCATTTAATAAAAAAATAAACTAATTAAACCAGAATTAAAAATCTCCAATTCTCGCCTGCTGAGTTAAAATTGCCAAAATTTCAGTTCGTCTATCGTTTTATTCACATGATGTTCGTTCTTGACGTCATAGTTTGTTCATGCAAACCGCCTCGAGCGTAGCGAGACGACGCCAACGGAGCTACTGGGTTGATCTGGGAAAGGATGCACGCAAAAAAAAAAAATAACCTGAAAGGAGTACGTATGTTGCATCATACTACGCACTACTAAAATGGGTTTGTATCAACTGACTTGATGCATGAAAAAATCAGCCCCATAGAGCTGGTTTTAAGAGAGTGTCAAATATTCGTGTTTGTGAAGCACGGAAACGCGCGGATTGAGCGAGCAAAGTAAGCGATTTCCACGTAAACTAAAACCTTTTCGATGTTTATCTCCCTTTGCTTTCTCAGTTTTTCATTTCTCACCTTAGTGGATTACTTCTGGAGGAGTAGACGTACAAACAAACAAATCGAATATTTTGAATAATGTGGATGAAATGCAGACGTGCTGACTGACGAATGTGATGAACGAACTGTGAGCAACAATTGTAATTAGGCTGTGTCGAAATAATCAGTGCATCGATTTTTGTGATGCTCTTGGAATCGGAGAAATTACGTGAAGCATGGATCGACGCCAATGGAGTGAGCTAAGCAAACGATATGGCTAGTCACATTAAAGACTGGCCTTGTGAAAATAACACTCACTTCACTGTTTTGAAGTAACCGTCCGACATTGCGCAGTTATTACTTTTGTTTACTTTCATAAACTAGCAGTTTGACGTTTTTGCATTTGTTTTCTGTTTTACATGTTTAATGAAAAAATATTTACAGTTATATTTACAGGCTCTACAAGAATTAAATAAATACAGATGCAAACCTATTTACGTTGCCTTTTGGACTTATATGTCAGACTGCTAGTATGGCTCAGCGGTAGGACCTCGGGCCTTTGGTTCCAAAGGTCGTGGGGTCGATTCCCCGCTCAGGCAGTCTGACATATAAGTCCAAAAGGTAACGTGAATAGGTTTACATCTGTATTTATTCAATTATCTTGTATATGGCTATCAGAGTTCGAAATGAAAACTAAAGATTTCAGTGTACATAAAATCGCTGAATAATAATATTCTCGTTTCTTTTCAGGTGAACCAGATCAAAATCTAACCCAGATGTATTTTCGTGTAAATTTTTTCCATGACTTTGCTCGACGTAGCAGCTGTAGTACAGAAAGCGTTACATGTGACCTGGTGATGCAGATACAGTTCGACGAATAACGTTACGAGATAAGCATTTGTGCAACTCTACGTAGTACTGCATTTCAGAAAGGTACAATCTGAAACAAGAAGAAGAAGAAAAAATTGCGCAAAAATTTGTTTTAAATTGCCATAAAGAAGCCTCAGTTGCGCAATGAGCCCTTACGCGCACACACCCTTTGGCACACCAAAAAAATGACGAGATAGCTGAAGCGACGATTTGACGAACTTTGCAATGATTTTACCGATACGGCGGTAATTATGTTCGTGTGTCATTATCACGTCGCGATGTAGAAAGCTGCGCGAAAGGAATTGGTTTACATTTTTTTTTCGATTTATTATTATTATTTTTTTTTTTGTGTGTGGTTGCCTGTGGGAAAATTACGGGTAAGACGCACCTGCGAAAAGTGCGCAGGTGCCTAAACTTCTTTCCCCGACTGTCTGCCTGCCCGTGTAGGAAAGTTGAAAATGTTGTGAAAGTGTGGGCGGATACGGACTCGTTTGTTGGCAGTCAGCGCGGCTCCGCCTTCAAGGGTATCCTTGTAGGGAGAAGCGAGTGGGGGGAACGCGGTGAGGTCACGGGATTGTATTGTATCGTTAATTGAACATTTTATAGCGGGGTTGGAAGCCAGCATCCGGCACTCGCCACACCACACGCATTTGTTTTTTTCCCAGCTTTCTTTCACATTACGCGTTAACGGATTAAATATTGCGGTAATGTGATAATTTGCATATTAAGTGTAGTGTAACTTTGTGAAGTTTCTCAGGGAAAGAAAACGGGCGTCGTTTAGTGCATACGCCGTGTTTTCAGTTGTAACATTTTTTTTTTGGTGCGTAATAAACCAAAAACAAACAAAAAAAAATTGCCAAAGCCGTCGTTTGATCCAATCTTGGATAAGCTACACAATACCCATTTAACTTAAGTTTCGTTTGACCCGCATCGTGGAACAATAGGAGTAGGTGGATTTTTACTGTGTGGCGTTGATTCGTTGTGCGGTTGGAAGCACACGTAGATAAGTCGTGAGGCATCTGTGAACTGGTAACGCTGATGCTCGGGATTGTGGCTCACAGTGGACCAAAACATTACCATTTGCGCCCGCAACACTGCCACTGTGGTTTATTGGCTCATTTCCAACACTGACTCACGGCCTACTATCTGAATACCAGCATACAGGAGCCTTCTGTCGACCTGTTTTCACTCTGTGTTCATTCGGCGGTTGCACGTACAACGGTGTGCTCGTGTGTTGTGTATGCGTGTGTAGGATCCGTTTTCCGTTTTGTGTTCATAACGTGTGGAATTATTTATTTATTTATTGCGACGAGAACGAACCTCGTGTGTGTCTTGATTTGTGTCCTGCTAACGAACGCGCAAGCACACGGAAGCAGACGCGCGTGAAATGAGTGGCGTTCAACTCGTGGTCATTGTGTCCAGCGTGCGTCTTCTCTGAAGGGTGGAACGCTTTCACTCATGTGGTCATTCAGGGCCGTTCTTCTGCTGTGATTTTTGGATTTTTTTCCTTCTCCATGAACTGCTACAGTAAATATGTCTGCCGTCGTTTCAGCAACTATTAAGTGCAGGTAAGATTTGTACGATTTTTTTTTTAACTATCTTGATTTAAAGGTACATGCTTCTTCCCAGTTGCTTGCCTGTATGACTCAGTTTTGCAACATTAGTTTAAACGTATATGTAAATGTTTAGAACGCATATTTTCCTGATTTTTCCCCCCATGTACGATGCGGTTTTGCTGGATTCATTCAAACATAATTATGTAGCCTAAATGAGCAAACATATGTAGCCTAAATGTTATACACGCGCAGGGTGCCCGAATATAGGGAGAGGGTACATCTTTTAAAATTAGGCATAATTCAGTCCCTGTTGACTTGGTAATTTGGATTCCGTAGTAGCCGTTGTTACGTAGTTGGTAGCTCCGTCTGTGGGTAACAACTTATCTCGTGTAGGCCTTAACCTGTCATTTAAGGCTATGCCAGTTTAAAAAAAAATGAGCCCACCCTTAACCAAGATACTGCCACGTCTTGTGCTCTGTGGTATATAATATGTGAAAACTAGCATACTTTTATGCAAGTGGCACTTTTCAAGAACTAAATTAACGGTGGTGCTATTTTGTGGGTTTTTTTGTGGGGGGGGGGGGAGGGACGAGAGGGGGACACCCTCTCGAATGCCGGTCAAGTAGCAGTGGAACTTACAAACCACTCGCCATTTCTTAATTTTTACGTACCCATGTAGCCACTCAATCTTTCACGACGCATGATTTTTTAATTCTTAAAGTGACACTATCACCGATTAAAAGTAAGCTTAATGTGGCAACATTTGGCGCTAGATCTAGCACTATCTGGCTAGAAATGCACGATGGCATTTTTTTTTAACGAAACGAGCAAACCACGACTCCTTAATTATTGAGTGAAAATTTGGTGCGTGCTCGTGCACCTGGGAGCAAGCTGTAAAGGTTGACAATATCAGTGCCGCTAGATGGCGCCATGGTATTTTCGTTCGCTTTTCATCAGTGATAGTCCCGCTTTAGACATTTACTATACTTCAATACTGTAACTGTTGCTCACATAGGTAGTGACATGTACACATGGTTACTGTGCAATGAAAACATGCCTTTTAAAATATACACGTTTTGGCCACATCTAGAAAACGTTTTTGGCTGAAAAACTCATAAAAACGCATTCGTATTATAGTTGGGGGTTGAGAAGAAACCTCTCAAAAAGCGATTGTATAGCGTTGCAGATGTAAAATGCGTTTAAAGTAAAATGTTATCGCTCAATGTGTGCAACGCTTTATAACTCATTCTTTTGAAAAGGGTAGCCTACCACACACACACACACAGTAGTTTTTATTACAAGGCGTGTTTTTTTTTGAAAATTGTATTTAACGAGGTTGTAAAGTATTTAATGTAAGGTAAAACACAACTGTTTTATTTTTACTCTTCCGTCGCTACATGTCTGTTCTCCGGTTGGAAAGCTCTTCCACGGTTTTTTAAATTGCGTTTTTTTAAAACGCATGTTTTTTACGTTGGAATAATTTTGTGCTAAGTCACAAAGTAAAAGGTTAACGAAACCAACACGCAGCTTAAAAAAAACTGACCTTTTGTGAATACGAGATTGAATGATCTGAGAAAGGAAGAAATCGGGCTCCGTATTTAAACAAATGGCTTGCTTTGATTTCTTGTTTGGAGACCAAGTCAGGTGTTTTCACTCCATGTATGTTTTTTTTTTGTGTGTGATCCTTCGATCACCACTGAACAGCGTTGAACAACTGCTACGCTCAGCTGGTGTCTGTAGTTTTGGGGTCCGCCCCTGTAGCACAATTGGTTATCGTTGCTTTCTTTCTTGTAGGCCTGGTTTCCCTATCTGGGGTCTGTAGTTTGGGGATCCGCCCCTGTAGCACAATTGGTTATCGTTGATTTCTTCTATGCCTGTTTTGCCTATCTCACAAGGCCAGTGCTGGCTGACTGCTTCGTAAACGACGTTTTGTAGTAAATATCGAAAACGAAATTGAAGCTAAATAAAGAGTAATTGTAGTAGATGTTGAAGCTGTTATAGGCTGTCAGACTCAAGTGAGGCAAGTGTAACTGTAGTAATGTGTCACGCAGACACACAGAGGAATTACGGACAATGAAGCATGTTAGATAAGCCAACAAACGACTGATGTCCGGGTGTGCCTTACAAATTGCCGTCATTTTTGATGGGTATACAGCCAGTATTAACAATAATCGGCCTACTGGCACCACTCCGAAATACGAAAAGAGGAATTTAAAATATTCCTTGCAGTATTTAACAGGCATGAAATTGTTCTTCCTACAGCGGATTTGCTCCTTTTGTGACTTGCAATCCATCCAAAAATCTATATATATACTTCGCTTTGGAGCAGTCTTGATGGAGGCATTGTATCGGCAAGAGGGCGAGCGGGCTCATTCTTGCCACGGCAGCAAAGAAAAAGGGCGAGCGGTCGACAATGAGAACGGATATGCGCTCTAACAATTAGAAACAAACACTATATTACTTCAATAATGCTGACTATTAGAGCCGAGTTGCATCTGCGGGAATCAGCTAACCCGGCGTATGTTACGCCGTGGGACAACTAGTGTATTTTAAAAGCCGTAAAAACCCTAGAAGTGGGCTAATTTCGTGTTTTTTCTTTATTTTTTTTCGCAAAGCGACTCTCGTATTTACAATTGTTTCAAACAATTGTTAGGTTTGCTAATCGACTGATAATTAACCGGTTGCAAAAGGTGGTCATTTTTATGAATCACTCGTTGCATATCCAAGCTAATAAAAATGCCTCTCGGAAGCGGCCCCCCCCCCCCCTCCCTCCCCATTTTCGAATGCAACTCGTGATTATCGAAAAATTATCTCTAGTGCTTCTGTGAAATGATAACTTGTGTGTTTTAGCACGAAACTCCTTTCCAAGTATATTTTTCCGGAAGGAAGGAGTTAGGCCTGAAGTGCTTAAAAATTCAAATGCTCTAGTTATAGATTTCATGATAAAAGCACGAGTGGCATTCGGTATGAGAATTTTTGTTTTCTTCCCACAAAAACGATTCTCCGAAGTAATTTTGATTTACATTTTAGATTTTTCGATTTACGATGTTTAGTTTTACTATACGCTTTGGCCCCCATTGCATGTCGTCATCCTATACCTGTAATTTCGTTTGGTTCAGTGTTGGTAGCTTCAGTATTGGTTTCATTTGCTTCAGTGTCGTATTTCGTATTAAGTAGGCCTAAATCTCATTGGTATAATGCCGGTCATAAACGAAGTTAAACGTAACAGGTCCGTATCCTAAAACATGAAGCAGCTTCGTGTTTCCGAAAAAGTCCGACAATTCATGAAGGTAACGCCATTTCCCTTTAGAGCAGTGATAATAACACCCTATTGGTTACGAGCTAGCATCTGGAGAGATAGCTACAAGGGGCACTCAATGAAAATAGAGGGGGAAACAACGGCACTTCTAGTCAAGGCAGTGCTTTGAGAGTGGATTTCTTGGCCTTAGAAAACGTTGTTTTCTCCAATCCGTTATGCTGTGAGGTTGTAATCGGAAAAGAAAAGATTCCTCTTGCTAAAATATAAGCCACTGCCAACAAATCGATAAAAATTGCGCTTTTTTGGCCTAAGAAAACTGCTCTAACAGCATTGGCTTCAATAAGACGCCCTTCTTTTAACCCTCCAGTGCCCCTTGCAGCTAGCCCAATTACTGGCTCCAGCATAGAGTTATATATAATAATATGACGAGAATGAATCCACACTGCTTCCTGTAGGTGATATATGTATAGTGTATAAATGTGTGGTTGGTTTGTCGGTGACCATTCAGCGAAACGTAAAGCTTCGATTTATATAATTACTGAGTAATAAGTTGTAGTTTTTTCGGTGTAAGTTGAGCATGGTGCGCCGTAACAAAAACACGATGGTTTTAAACCAGGCTATCTTTGTATTGCTCCTGTGCTCGTAGATGGCGGGGTCAAGGTAAAGGGAACGCCAGCGTTTCTAGCCCCAAATGGTGATACCACAATTCCTATTAGGAAATGGCTTGGAATTGTAGCCTTGGTTTTTTTTTTTTCAGAAATTTTAGTTGTATATTATAGCGTAGGTTTTGTTGGGTTTCAAACAGGACTTTTGGAAGACTCCAAAGCCGCAAGTAATGACATCGTTAGGCGGCTTTTTTTTTATTGGCTTACCGTACTGCTTGCACAGACTTGCTTTTTGTGTCAGCATTATCCCAGCTCATTTGGAGTCGGCCTTTGGAAAAATTGTTGCCTTGCTAGCGTGGATAAATGCATGTAGTCAAATTTCCTGTTACCTACCCACAATGCTTAAACAAAGTTTATTCGCCGAACTGAAGGCTAGTTTTGAATGAACTGTTTTGAATGGCATCGTGATACGATGATGAATCGAGATGGATTCACTTGGCCTAATTTCAGGGTTGGGAATGATTTTTACAAAAGTAAGTTTTTTTTAAAAAAAAAAACAAGATTTATTTGATTTTAACGTTTTAAATAGATTTGTTGATGTTTTGTTTTTTCATAACAAGCACCAAACAATCAAAACAACACTACATATTTTGCTTTGCCAAAACATAGGCGAGGGTCAATGTATGGGGAAAGCAGGCATTGTGAGAGCCAATCGAAACGCATGGTGACGTTTCACGCCGACATCAAACAACACCAACGTAAAGCTAGCCATGGTAGCCTTCGAAGCAGGGCCAAAGACGAATTCTGTTAAAATGTGTTATATCAACACAAATGTAATTATAAGCTCCATTTCTACTTAGTGAACTTACAGATAATTTGTTAAAAGCAATTCGGTGCTAAAGCTATCAATTGAAATCGTCCGTCATGACGGTGTCTGGTGAGTGCGCAAGATTGGAGGGATCCTGCACACTCGCCTATACTGAGAACACCAAACATCTACCAAGAACGCCAAACACCTTAGGGACCGTTCATTATTTATCAACGGGGGTGGGCTGGCGGAAGGGGCTGGTTGGGGCCCCCCCCCCCCCCCAAAAAAAAAAACTTTTATTAGAATTTTCATTTTCATGAAATGAGTGTACGAAATGTAGGAGGACTACTTTTAATACCTTGTGGAATGTGTTGAGCTGAATAAATTTATTACATTAAAGCAACATACTGCCTGCCTTATGACAGCTACGCGCCGATCGCATCCGCGCATTTACCATAGCCAAGGTCAACTGAGACAGTAGCTCTGTTCCTCGCAGCGAAAAACGCAGCTACTATCTCATTTGCATTGCGCCTAATAGACCACCCAGCGTAAACTCATTAATTATGTCGTCACAAACCGGAATGATTCTCGTATTTTAAAATCACAATTTATAATTTTCTAGACTAGTGTCTTATAATTTTGCTTCGGCGATCTATTGGAATAATTCATTTTAATTTTTACTGCATTAGTCTCTTAAGAATTTTGATCTCATAGTAATTATTAGCAAACGATTAAAATTAGTACTGCGCACACACAGATAAAACTTCAAGGTCATTGTAGGCGCGCAAAGGATCACGTAGGAACGTCCCGTTCTTAAATATAGTTAACAATATTTACCAGAAAATCTTCTAGCCGCCACATTTTAAAACGGACTTTTAGCAAGGGAAAGACTGACGGTTGGTAAATAGACCTTTGGGGCCGTTCTTGATGTGGAGGATCGAGAAAAATGGCGCGGGGGGGGGGGTGCACTTAATCGCACGCATTTTTTTCCTGACCCCCACATCCCTTCTGATAGGACCATCAACAAAATTTTAGCCGCCCCTTCCTCTTCATATAAAAAATGTCATGCCCCCCCCCCCCTCATTTTCGCTGGCCCACCCCCGTTCATAAATAATGAACGGTTCCTAACACACCAATGCAAAGACAATTAAGAAAGCTTGCTCTGCGCTTCTGCGGATGAATCCAGCAAAAATGCCAGTGCGACAACAAACGGGCTGTGTAAAAACTACAGCTTCTTGCTAGACCGGCATATGTTAGCCGGGAAAAGCTACTACGAGATATTCCAGTTGTGACGATTTTTCTAACTACTAAAGACACACCTGCGGTTGCAACCAGGATAGGTCTGTAGCCTAGTTAAATAAAAAAAGTAATTTATAATCATTTCTTTTCTCTTACTATAGGTTATTTAAATAAGGGCTCTGTTTAACTCCTGACGACTTCTGACGACCCACATTTTTTTAAAGTCCAACTTTTCTAGTTAGCACCCCTCAGAACAGGGAGAGGACAAAAATCAAATGTAATGAAATGGGAAGAGTTTTGAAAGTTGAAAATGACCTCTAAGCCCTCATAATGTTCGACCCAGGTAACCATTACGTGGCGGACTAATACAACACGCAGAAATGAGTGTGCACGCCCTGCCCTCGCCTCCCCAACTCCTATCCACATTCCGGCATTTTTAAAAGTGTTTGAAGCTTCATGTTCGACTAGAGAATGGTGTCATTGTAACGTTGTGTTGTGCGCAGAAGGGTGATATCACCAGGAATAGCCTCGCAATACCCCCCCCCCTCCCCACGATAATGTGAAAAGTCTTCAAAAGTGCTAAAAAAAACAAAATTTGCTGATTTTGTAAGTCTGTCACAATAACCTGGGAGCGGGAAAAGGTGTGATTAGTGATTAAGTAAGGCCCCTCACTTAGCGGTCTTTTTTTTTTTTTTTTAGCAAAGTTACAAATTTGAAGACCAATGCGGGTGGAGGGGCAGTTGTTGATATCAACCTTCCGTACACAACACAACGCTACAATGATATTCTCTAGTCGAACAAGAAGCCTAAGACACATTAAAAAGCTGGAATGTGGGCAGGAGTTGGGGGAGACGGGGGGGGGGGTGTACACACTGATTTCTGACATTTAGACCGCCACATAATGGTTACCTGAGTCGACCGTTATGAAGGTTTAGAGGTCATTTTCAACTATCAAAACTCTTGGTTTCATTAGATTTGATTTCTGTTCTCTCCTGGTTCTGCGATATGCTAACTAGAAAAAGTAGGTCTTAAAAAATTTTGGGCCGTCAGTTTTTTGTGAACCACCCTGTACAAAAAGCCAGATTGAAAATAAGTCATCAGCTAGATTCACACATTAGAAATAACCTAGTACAGTAACCCACCTTTTTTGCAGTTTACGTTTCATTCATGTGCGGCGCATTGCCTCTAACGGTGACGTAATATAAAATAACCGACGAAACAAATGATAGTAGATCCGGTTGAATTCACGCAGGCATAACGTGCGTTGCCGCTAATGCTGACGTAATGTAAAATAACCGACCAAACAAATGATAGTAGATCCGGTTGAAATCATGCAGGCATAATGCACCAGACTTGATCGATACACTCTGTCTGCCACTTCAGGCTTCCTTCCTATGTTAGTGAGCTGATCGGCTATGTCTGTTTTGATTCTGTCGCTTTGGTTTCTAGCTCGCTCGAGGTCCCGTGCCTGCACTCCTCACCCAGTGCACAGGCGCCCTGTCTAGTTGGCATGAGTCTCGGGGCTTTTATACCCGTGACACCCGGGCCAAAGTAAACTGAGTGTCAATGCAGGTGCGAGAGTGTGTCTATACTTGACACCGAGTGCTTGGTGCATATACGGGAAAGCCTCCTTATCGTATTGGTAGCTTGTCTTTTCGTGTAATGCCGTAAAGAATTGCCACACAAGTGATGTGACGGATTACAACCAGCGAACCAGCCCATTACCAGATCACTAACAAACCGCCTCACTCGTACAATAGCAGTATGTAGAGAACAATTTTTTTTTAAATAAAAAAAATTATCTCTAGCCAGTGGACGTGGCCATGTCTGTAAAGGCGGTATGGTAGTGATCTGGTGATGAGCTGCTTTCTTGGTTCGAATGACTTAATGAAGCGTAGTGCAGTAAAGGGATATACCTCCCATCACCATTTTGTCTCGATCCACCACATCAAGTACGACCCCAAAGGTCTATTTCCTTACCGTTAGTCAATCTCTTGCTAAAAATCCGTTTTAAAATGTGGCATCTAGGAGATTTTCTGTTTAATAATTGGTAACTTTATTTACTGTATCCTACTCGTATATGATGCTTTACAATAATCATAAAAAAAATTCCTTTTTTCCAATTTTCCAATTTTCCTTACAATAATCATGACATTTCATCTCTGGTTGTGCATAGACTAATTTTCTAATGATTAAGACCCATGAAATCAAAAATCTAAAAAACTAACGCGGTAAAAATTAAAATTAATTATTCCAATAGTCACCGAAGCAAAATTATAAGCCTAGCCTAGAAAATTATAAATTGTGATGTTAAAATACGAGAATCATTCCGGTTTGTGATGACACAATCTTTTAACTTGTTGCTGTTTTGTGTAGTATTCCCAAAGCCAACCAAGACAGCAGCTACCACCACAGCCGACCTTGACTCTGGTAAGTGCGCGGATGGCGATGTGCGTTTAGCTGTTATAAGGCAGGCTGGGTGTCTCTTTAAGGTGGCTTACTGTACTTGTGGGACCTAGCCATGTGTGGTCTATTCCTAAAGAGAGCTTTAAAACATCACAGGATTACCTCTGGCTACTATACTTAGGCCGCCCGCTCACTGAGCGACCAGGTCGCGTGGCCAGTGGTCGTGGCGGCCAAAAAACACGGCGACGTGCCGCGCGGCCACGTCCGTTTTTCATTGATAATGCTCGATCACGTGGTTGAAATGAATACGGAGCAAGTACGGCCGCCGTCTGGTCGCCTGCACGCCGCTCGGGATCCCAGTGGCTGCGGCGACCAAGTGTGCGTTGCTACATACACCGTAAGCATTCTCGTTGGCCGCAGCGACCTGGCCACGTAGCTTTGCCGCTGTGTGCGCGGTGGCCCTTAGTAGCCAAAAATGACAGTTTCCATTGTGCTCGGGTAAATTGGCTGATTCGAATAAAGTTGATTTAAACCGATGGTTTTTTCGCCGATTTAAATCGTTATTCGAAAAATGGTGTTAAAACCATCCGACCCTGCCTAATCTTGATCTCATCTCGAGATTTCAACCTCATGCCTCTTGCTTGTCTCTCAGGCTTTAGTCTCATTTCTATAAATCTCGTGCAGATATGGAATTTCTCTTTGCTAAATTACTTCCGATGAAAGTGAAAATCATTTAACGCGTTGTAATGATGATTACCGGAAAATTGCTCTATCTATATATATAATTACGCAAGTTCCGCAACGCAGCCATCTGCAGCATGAAGGACATACGATGCCATCTCCGCCATCTACCGACGGAACGGCAAATTATAAGAGTAGCAGCCAAGGTCCGCTGGGATAGTAGCTGCGCCCGGAACGCCATGGCCAACAGCGCGAACATACGATGCCATCTACCGACCGAACGGCAAATTAAATGAGGGGAAGGGTGGAGCGAGACGGGTGGGGGGAAGCGAGACGACGCGGAATGAGCGAGCGACTCCGCTAGTAATAATTATTCTCCGACATAAATTGCTCGGTGGATATAAGTTTCTCACCATAAGAAATAGCCTACGTACTCGACTATTGAATAAATATTGAATGAAACAATCAGCAAATATAATAACCTTTCCAGAAATTTTTTTCTTCATTCTGCTTATCCGTAATAGACACGTGTCAATATTCTAAAGCTCTGTCTACACTTAGAATCCGGATTCCGAGCCCGACCACACCCGGTCACCGTCCAGACCCAGTCAAGTCTTTCACGTCCTGGTCAAAAGCGGGTTTTCAGATCCCACCCCGTGTTTCAGTGTGAACACAGTCTGTGTGTGGGCCCGCACTAAATAATTAGCGAGATAAAAAGGAAAGCAGATAAGGAGGGGAGAAAGGAACATTGACAGTGCCGAAAAATAACTAAAGGTTTGGACCCCGGCCATGATGTCGGGGCCCATCGTGGACGGGGTATTACGTCCCTTGCTCGCGCTGTACCCTCACTGTGGCTAAACCTAGGTCTAAACATATAACATCAGAAACAGCAACTGAGCACAAATTCCTTCCTATTAGGAATGCATCTTTTATCTTCTACAACGTCAAATTTGTTAAGAATTATTTGAATCGGAGAAACGGGAATTCCCCTTTCGCCGATTTTAATCGGAGCTTAATTCTCGGCAAAACGGGGACGTACACCCTGCTGTCTGCCTCTGATTAATCATACATTAAAAAATGCAAACGTTGATAGTATTTTTCCCGTATTCTGACACATCGTCCACTAAACAAATCCGGCCTATAAAAAATCTTTATACTGACCGTTAGAATAACTGCCGTCCTCATCCTCACTGGGATCCAGATCTCCCACACGCCATCACCATGGTAACGACTCAGTAAGGTGAGCTTGGCTGGGCGATCCCCACTACAGTACCATTTTGAATGGAAGGGGGGAAAGCTTGTTTGTTGCTAAACTGCAAACCTTCACTATTTGGAAAATTTTTCCAATTTTACACTTTTTTTTTCTGGAAATATTTCCTGACCGATAACACTACTTATATTCTCACATGACCAGTCTTTTACTGAGACTTGGTCATTACCGAGACGAGATTAGGACCAAGACTTACGACTTCATCGCTTTAACCGAATCATTAAAAAGCAGCTTACAGCCTCTGTTTTTTGTGACTTCTACTGAAAGTGTTGAGTGGTACTGAAAATGGTTGTTAGGGTATAGGAATGGTCGGCAGTAAAAAAAAAACCATAACGCCAATCTGAAAATGTGTGTCATTGCCCAGTTTGCTTTGTCCGAACCAACACTGCATCAAATCCACCCGCAATAATAATATTGTCCACCTTGCAACCCTTTCCAGGATCGTTTTCATTCGCCATTTGTCAAATGAAAACCAACAATTGGGACTGGAATTTTATTCCTACTAGACAAAACAACGACTAGCAAAACCGAACAGACTGATACTGCTATAGCGATGTCTCGGGAATCGTACAAGTTACGGACGACAATACAATATCGGTAAATACGTCAATTAAAAAAAAAAAAAACCGTGTTCCAAATAAGTTGTGCTGGCTAAGTGGCGAGCAGAAACTGAGAAATGGCGAGTGGTGGCTCGCCTGCTGCTGGATTGACATTCAAGAGAGTTGTCTCCGTGTGTTTCTGCTGTTGTGCTTCGAACAGTACTTTGATTTTATTGAAAAGCCCTAGAATTGAATGTATCAGTCTGACCTACGGGCAAGTTACTCAAGGCAGAGTAATGACCCTGTCTAGACAGGGGTAACGGTAACGATCAAAACTAGCTTGCATCTGTTGCGCTGTAAATGGATCTCTCAGAAAGGTGATCTCATCGCTAATTTTAGCCATGACGCAATGTGTACCATATAAATACTGGCCCACATCTTTAGCTTAGGCAATCGATTACAAACGGCCAAGGAAGCCAGATTGCACCCCGGCAAAAGGAGAAGGCTCTACGGACTAAGTCTATGTGATTCTGTATTGTCATATTGGTACCGAAACACAGGGAAACCTTTCCAATTCTCGCTTGTGGTAGAATCTTAATAAAGAAGAAGAAGTATAGCTGGAATAATATTTAGTATTATTAAGCTTGGTTTTAGTGTAACGGTACCTTTCTACTCCTAGACACGCTAAGTCGAAGTATTCTAACAAAAGTTAATTGCGTTATTGTCTTTACCTTAATTACCATCTAATTTCTGGGGGCCTCGTCCCATGGATTTGAACCTGCTGTGTGATTAATCAGTATGCGCACACCTCTGGCTATCCAAAGCGAGACGAGATTTTCGTACCAGAGGAATTGACAAGCATCTGGGAGTCCTTTACGAAGAGAACTGTGATCTGCGTGACTGGCATGGCGTTACATGTATGTCAACAACGTTGTGGATATCATCGGACAAATTCATCCTAACTACATCACTGTCGTGGACTTGTGAAACTTGATGGAATTCAAGACAACGTCAACTATTAAGCCAAAGTGAACATTTATTTTACTCTTGGAAAATATAATTACTGGAACAACAACATCAGAGTTCTGCCACCATCATCACTACAACAACTACAGTGTGCTTTCCGACGAGGAAGTAGACCGGAATAATTTTTTTATTTTCAAAGAAACACACCTGAACCCGTCCCCATAAAAATTTCCTATGAAATTCTGACCATTTTTTCTAAAAGATGTCAACAGAAAGGTATCCTACGACTTTTTTTGCAACACCCCTTCAACTTTATTGTACTATAATAGAGGGCAGTGATTTTGGGGCTAAAATCACTGCGACAACCACTGCGACAACGTCAGTGCAGTGTCTACTACAGCGATCAACAGGATTTTGCTACTGAGCCAGGAGTGCCATGATAAGGCAGCTGGTGAGGGAATGAAGGATGCTGCAGAAAGTCTCGCGGACCAGAGACGATCCCACAGTGAAGCCCACCGTCAAGGAGAAACCGACACCAGCGTACTCAACCTCTCAATGACGAAACAACATTCATGTCAGCTTAGTAGCAAGTGACCACACTGACAGTGAAAGTGCCTATTGTGTTGAAGGTATAAGTGATCAAGTGTCCAAGTTAGAATACTCAACCGGATTTACAACAAACAGTGTTGCCGATGGCAATTCAAGTGCAAGTGATAATAGTACCTCGACCAATGGTAGAAAAGTGAAAAAATTATTGCTTCTGAACACAGCTTCAAAAGGTCGTGATTTTTGGGGTCCATTGACTTGCATAGTATACCACCAGACGCTGTGGGTGCAGCAAGATGAAATTGGCACTAACGGTATAGTGTAGAGCAGTGAGTATGCAGCATTCACATACCGATACTGACAATGATACTGCTACTGTACAAAACAGTTTTGACAGAAACTGCAGCAAAAACAATACAGTAAGTAGTTCATATGAATTCGATGAGATTTTGGCTTCATATGCTAGGGATAATGATACAGACTTGCATCTAGGTCAAGGTTATTGTTTGGCATCTGGGCGTTCATGTATGTTTGTAAGATGCACTATTTGCAGGGATATACGATGTGCTTGTCACCATAGATGTAGATGTTTGATAGGGTTTGAAGACTTGTGGTCATTATCACCGTTTGATGCCGACTTATCTGTGATTGATCGTGATCTTGCGCTACGGATAGCTCCTTCGACCATGATATTTCTTGCTTGTTCACAAGTAACGAACAACCGAGACCCAGAGTGAGCAAGCAAGGTCAACGACGTCTCTTACACCTCTTTTTCAAGGAGAAGTGAGTAGTGGGTCACTACCAATAGGCCAAGTGTAGGCTGTCGTTTGCCGTGACCAAGATCACCAGTGCCACCGATCCCTGAGGACACACAACTGCCTTGTACCCAAGTATCAGGAAACCAGCCTGGAACCAAACCGCCGTACATGCCGGACCCATGCACATCTAGGAGACACCGTACTACACCGCCACGCCTAAATGACACACTCCTGTATGAGTTTAGAACAGGACAGAACCTGAGAACAAGTGACGTAAATCCAAAACATCAGACGATGTTCGACTCACAGCATTCGACAGTTGTTCATGAATTAAACAGTGATGTGACGTTACTGATCCAGTGGATTTTACATGCACCTGTAGACAATATTTGATTCATTACATCATAAACCAACTGGGACTTCATAGCATCGGCACGATGAACAGACCAGCGGAATGCACAAAGGAAGCAATTCAACCTTCTCATCGCAAGAAGTAGCATCAGCAGCGATTCAGGAATGAAAACGCATCTTTTTGCAATACGTTGAAGTGCGTGGATAATTCAGGATCTACCACGGATAATTATCACGTCGCTTTGAGATACACTTACTCGTCACATCTGAGCCACAGGCCTTTACGACATACAGACGTCGCGCTAGAAGAGAAGAGACGGTTGCTCATCATAAGAATCGTCTGCAGCAACCAGCAACCATGCTGAACAGGTTCTACCTGGGGCTGTTCACCATCAAGCCACGGAGTAACGTGTGGGACTCGAGAGAAGAAAGTTGGTTACTGGAATGAACTCGCGTAGTGAGCAAAAGGATGACTCTAAAATTGCTTTACTTTCTTGTAATACCCCTTTCTCGAGCTAAGCAGATGGATGAGTGGCCATGAGCAGAGCTAAGTAAAGTTAGTTACCGAAGTGGGGTTACGACCACTGTACCTACGGAGGCTAACTCCAAAAGTTCAGGACTACTCAAGGCAGAGAAAAGGTCTCATTGCCAGATGTCATAGAGGGACAAAAGAAGTTTTGAGACCCCAAATGCTATAGTAGGGTTCAAGCCCCCAAAAGTCCCTTTATTGAAATTCATCGGATACCATGATAACAGGACCCCCTCAGGAATTTCTTCAGGCGCTGAAGAAGGACACAAACACATACCAGCCATTCCTTTGTGCTAACAACAATTTTTTGCTGGTTTTGCTAAGTGGATCAGCAGAAATGTGGAGACTGTTTGCAGGGCCTTTTGAAACATGGCAGGAGTTTATCAAGGCTTTCAACTTAGAATTCTTCAGACCATGTTATGTGGAAGATTTGCGATGCGAGTTAGACCAGTGGTACCAGGCGGAATCGGACCAATGACCAACTTCATACGTGCCATAAATGAGTATTATGAAAGACTCGACCCAACTATGACGGAACCTTATGGGCATGTTATTTCCGAATTATAAAATGAGAGTATCTGGAAAGAGACCTTGTTGTGATGCAAGTCTAGATTACACAACATGGATATTGTGTGACATTTCCTTTAGACGGAAAGGGTGAGGTACTCAAGGTAGAGTATAATGACCATGCCTAGATAGAGGTAACAACCCAAAACTGTTGCACGGTTGCACCTGTTGCGCTATAAATAGATCTCAGAAAGGTGATCTCATTGCTATTTTTAGCCATGACGCAATGTGGACCATATAAATACTAGCTCACATCTTCGCCGACCAAATGACAATCTGCCAGACTACATCCCAGCAAAAGGAGACCCCACTACGGACTAAGTCTATGTGATTCTGTATTGTCGAATTGGTACCGAAACAGGGGAAACCTTGCGAGTTCTCTCTTGTGGTGGAAGATGGAAGTATAGCTGTTATATAAAAAGCTTGAATTTAGTGTAATGGAACCTTGTTATGACATGGCCAAGGTGAAGTACTCTAATTGCGTTATTGTTTTTACCTTATTTAACCGCATTACATGCAAAATCCGAATTCCAGGTGGAATGCCTTGAAATGTGAATTATGTTTGTTAGAGCCTTGAATTTTGTTAAGTGTCGGCTGCTGTGAAATATGGATTAATCACTGTAACAGTAATTTTATGTTTAAATTAATAAGTAAAAAAATAAAAATAGTTTGTTAGGCAAATGCAGTTCTGCTGTGAATGATGCCTCCTGTTCCTGCAGATTGAAGTTGGAAACGGAACGCGAGAGTGAGCTGTGCATTCTAGTGTAAGCAATTTGTTCCAGAAGAGGCAGCTGAGTAAGCGCTGTTCCAATGGCTGTTGAGAAGAGGCAGCTGAGTAAGCGCTGTTCCAATGGCTGTT
>JAHWFP010132369.1:113630-184785 GCA_023313725.1 Lithobius niger | reverse complement strand
GGCTGTTGAGAAGAGGCAGCTGAGTAAGCGCTGTTCCAATGGCTGTTCGTTGTTGTATTCTGCCTTCCTCGTTGTCCATTTGTAGGTGCTTAACACTTTTTTTATCACGGTTTCTCATGGCGGATATTATCAAGATGTTATAGGGTTGGGGAGGAGAATTATGTAACTCTAAAAAGTCATTATTGAAACGTCCTAGATCCATTCCAATTAGTTCCATCAGAGTTTTCAGAGGGCGCCACGTGTTCCATCTGGTAATTTTTGCTTATTTTTCAGCTCAAATCTAAAGTAAACTAAATTACAACTAAGCTAAACTAAATAATAATTAAATAAAGCTAGTTTCGTTTAGGTTAGTTTAATTTCAGGCTGAAAGAAAACTGAGTAGAAATTCCCACATAAAACTCGTGGCGCCCTCTATAAACTCAGACGGAACTAATTGGAATGGATCTAAGACGTTTCAGAAGGGGTCTCGTTCACAAATTCTCTTCCCCAACCCTATAAATTCTTAATATTATAAAGAAGCGATGCCAGCAAAAACAACAATCTCTGAAGCCAACACGACAACATCTTGTGCGTTAAATAATTAGTATTTGGCTAAGAGTTACTGGAATTTATTATGTAATTTTGAAAATTTTGTAGAGGAACCTTGAAATTGGCTTTAAGATAGTTTTGAAAAGGTAACTCTTATTCCCTGTTGGCGTAAGAATCCTGTACCGCATATTTTTTTTTTTAAATCCAGCAAAACGTAAATCGTTGAGCTTGCACGTCAATCCTTTTTGCCGTTATAGTTCGTTGCTATGACTGGAAAATCGCATAATTGGAAGAACGTATACAGTGTAACTGTATAGCGGAAAATCGTCTAACACGAAATTCGTAAGATGGAAAATTGTCCAACGTCCCTGCCGCGCAGCTATATATACATCAGAAACCACTGGTATATAATTGTCCAGTTAGACTTTTATCAGTCATATTATTGTCCAATTAAACGTTTATCCATTATACGATATCCCATTTTGATGATTTTCCAGATTTTTTATTTAGGCCAATATTAGACAATAGTACATCCCATTGGACGATTTTCCAGTTGGACTTTCATCCGACACTCCGAGGAAAATGACGCCACAGCCAGGTCCGCCATGGGCAATGACGCTGCTGAATGTGAAAGCAGGAGCGAGTTGGAAGCTATACCACTCGCCAAGGCTGTTTGCCGTGACGCTCATACCACGTGACTGGGCTAGTCCATTCAGACGGCCAAAGATCCGCTATTCTCGTTCGTCAGTGGCTAATTCATGATGACATCACGGCAAACAACCGTGGCTCGTGGTATAATACCGCGTACTATTACCAAAAAAAATAGAAAAATCGGGTGGGGAAGGGAGGGTGGCAAAAACCGATACCGAAACCCGGATTTTGTGAGCATGTAAAACCGAAACCGAAAAATGACGGCTCATCCCTAGTGCCATGCAGTCGTTTTTTTTTTTTTGGGGGGGGGGGCGGGGGAGTACTTCTGGCGTAGGCAATATTTCTAATTATGACGTCACATGCTGTTCGGTTATAGATATGGTCAAGAATTTATAAATGTAAAGTTCTTTAAAATCTTCATGTGGTTAACCGTGTCCATCAGTAAAAACAGCTTCCAAGACATACGGACAGCACGCGCCCCCCCCCCCCCCCCCGAATAACGTTCTTTTGTTCGTGTTACAACCGAAATCGATACGTTCGCCATCTAGTGGGAAAATACGTGAAAGCATTTTCCCTAGTGGTGGTGGGCTATACTACGCAACAAGGCTGTTTGCCGTGACGTGCCGATCACGTGACTGCGCTAGTCCACTCAGACTGCCAAATATCCGATGTTCTCGTTCGTCATTGGCTATCTCATGATGACATCACGGCAAACAGCCGTGGCTCGTGGTATAGACTGTGGGACTCCCATTTCTCTCATATACGACCGCTACCACACTTTTACGGTAGACGGCACCGCGTTATTATTCATAAACTCTTGGGCGTGGCAGTGTTGAATTCTAATTCAATGTATTTTTATGGTACAAAACCAGGCACGGAGAAATTTGCCAAAGTACAACTCATTTTGCTATCAAACCCAGCTGCAACATATAATTCACGAGGAAATATAAAGTATAATCGAAGGACTTTGGCCCCATTTCCAGTAAATTGCTGTACACTTGTCTGTTTTTTTCCTGATGCATGCTGCACCATGTCAGGGAGAGTAGCTTCGTAGCGTGATATGATAGATAGGGCTACCAGAAATCCTGAATATGAATAAATAAGCAACACTAACAGTTTATATATTATTCGTACATTGGTAATACTTTAAAAAAAAAAAACGTAAGTGAAGCAACCTATTTAGAATTCCAAATCGACTCGCAATGGACCTACAAAAGGCAAATCGATAAATTTGCTCGCAATTTACGAAAACTTAGGCCTAGGCCCCATCACGAGGCGTCGGACTAAAGTCTAACTGGAAAATCGACCAATGGGATAATTGTCTATACCTGTCTAAATAAAAAATCTGGAAAATCATCTAAACAGAATATCTTATAATGGAAAGTCATCTAAACGGAATATCGTATAATGGATAAACGTTAACTGGACACATAATATTTCTGATGTTATATGTATAGCCGCTGCGAGCGAGGCAGGGACATTAGACGATTTTCCATTATACGAATTTCATGTCAGACGATTTTCCGACATAGGCCATAGGCTACTGTTAAACTGTGTAAGTTTTTCCAATTATGCAATTACCCCTCGCCCTTTTATCACAAGTACTTCTTAACATAAAAGGAAAAAAAAATGATTTATTATTGTGTTGAGCAGCTCGATTAGATATGGCACTGAAATATATGGATTTGCCGCTAACTGTCACATAAATAGACTGCAAAAACTGCAAAGCCGAATCATAAAATTCTTTTTAACAAATATTGAAATTAAAACTCTAAACAAATATACAGGAAAACAAAAATTTTCGAAATTAAACAACTTAAGAGATTTCATTGTGACCACAAATCAAGCTCATATATCTACGCTCGGATGTGGAAAGCAGTTGTTGTAACCTACCCAATTCTCCTCAGTCTGCCGGACCTGCAAATAGGCCCAAGAATGAAAATATGTGAAAATTTAAAAAATGCTCATCAAGACACACGCTAATGTGTCGCCCGCCAAGATAAACGATAACATCCAGATAAAATACATACATGAGCATGGCGACCACTAGACACGTTGCGTCTTTATAGCTAAGGCAGTTTGGCTGTTTTCAGCCATCTGAGGATAAATAACAATGCGACAGAAAAGGCTGAAACTTGTTTGATCGGAGACTTTGGTTGCCAGACAACATAAAAGTCATTATTAATGATACAGCTTACCGCTTTCTTGTTGAAAAAACGACCTGAATAACGTTGCTGTAAGTTGGGCCGCTAAATGTTAATTAAGTGGTTCTCAGGAGCGCACACGTGGGTTTTTTTTCTTGGCACATGAAACGTTTTTATGACATTGTCTAAAGAAGTCATTTTAATATATTTAATTTAACCTTCGAACTATTACTCGGTTGGATTAACTTGACAAAAGAGCTTGGCGTAAGAGCTTGGCATTTGATATCACGACTTCACACGGCCGAAAAGCTTGGCGGGAATCTTTAACAAGTTTTGTTTTGGGTAGATTAACTATTTACAAAAGAAAATATAAACTTTCCTTTTACAAAATGGTCTGCATTTCGGCAACCAACCATTTCATTCTTCCTCCGTGTAAGCTAACTGTGTCGGTGAAAGTATGCCTACACTAATTATAATATGTTACTTTGTTTTAGCGATGTTGCCCCCATTAGACACAAACGTGTCGTGTAAAGATTACAAAACTGAAAGTAAATGAGAGTCCACAATAAGATCTCTTGTTGTATGAATGCAGTTTGGTAATCTTAATGAGATTTCTGTAAATTAGTTTACAGCAGGGTTGCAGTGGAGCCCATATCTGTTCTTTTCACTAAATGGGCATTGAGGTCAGCTTTGCCAGTGATGTGCAGGCCGATATAAATCTTGAAAACAATAGCGTTTCTTAAATTAAAGCCAAGGATTTATTTCCGTCTTGTCAGGACTTTTTTTGGGTGGACCAACAAATGTGTGGCTCAGACGCAATTTATGGTCTCGCTCAGTGCTTTCAAAGAATGGAAGTGGAGCAGATGAAGGAAATTAAAATTTTGTGTGTTTAATACTATCAGAATTCGTAAGGATCCTTGGAAACCTGGATAAAACCTGGAAAGCAAAAATATTATTCTCTACCTGGAAAAGGGCATCGAATCCTCAAAGAAGCCGGGATCTTTTTTTTTTGAACATTTTATTAGAAAACCTCTCTTTCAAACGTGAAATGTTATTAAAGGGATATACCTCCCAGCGCCATTTTTCTCGATCCTCCACATCAAGTACGGCCCCAAAGGTGTATATCCTTACCGTTAGTCTTTCCCTAGCTAAAAATCCTTTTTTAAATGTGGCGTCTAGGAGATTTTCTGTTGAGTATAATGGAACTTTATTTACGAACGACCCGTAACTATATGATTCATTGCGCGCTTACAATGACCATGACGTTCATCTCTGTGTGTGCATGTACTAATTTGCTAATAATTACCGTGAGATCAAAAATCTAAAAGCGTAATGCCGTAAAAATTAAAACTAATTATTCCAATAGATCGCCGAAGCAAAATTATAAGACACTAGCCTAGAAAATTAAAAATTGTGATGTTAAAATACGAGAATCATTCCGGTTTGGACGACACGATTAATGCGTTCATGCTGGTTCGTCTATTAGGCACAATGCCAAATGAGACAGTGACTACGTTCTTCAACGCAGCTACTATCTCAGATGACCTTGGATTTTCGTATTTACGCGGAAGGCGACCAGCGCGAAGTGTTATAAGGCAGGCCGGGTGTCCCTTTAAAAACGGGAACTATTACGGAGTTGACACTCCGTCAACTGAGCACTCCGGCGACCAATTAAAAGGACATACCTTCTCACTGTATTCGAGCATCCTGCGCGGAATAGCTTTTGCAACATTTCCATGTTATAGCCTAGGTTAGAGCGAATGTAGCAAAGCCGTTTCTCACGAGTGGAAATGAGAGAAATGAATAACTTTGCAAAATTCACACGCTTCTGAAGTAATGATGCAAAACTGAGTCGTATAAAAAAAACCAAGTGGGAGGAATGTATACCTTTAAGTGGGTTTTTTGCATTCAAATTGCAGAGGCAAACAAATTACGTGAAATGATTTAAACCATGCGTAATGGCTGTTTGCCGTGACGTCACCATGAGTTAGCCAATGACGAACGAGAACAACGGCTGTTTGACCGTCTGATTGGACTAGCCCAGTCACGTGATGTGCACGTCACAGCAAACAGCCATGGCGCGTGGTATAGTATTATTCCTGTATAAAAAGATTGGGTAGATGGAAATATTAGGGTGGACGTATACCCAGTGGCGTAACGTACAGGTTGGGTAGATAAGTATTGCTTACGGGCCCCAGGGGCGACATGGAAATGGACAACATCATTGAGATTTTTGAATTGAGAAAAGCATGCCGAAAGTATCGCCTTTAAAGTCTCAAGTAGTGAACTAACTATGGTATGTAAACAACTTATCATGTTCAAAGTGCAATATGTTATAAGCAAGTCCAAGTTCCCATTTAACAACTGTAATGATGTAGCTTTTAAGTAAAGCTTATACTAATTCGATAGTTAAATCTTGAAGGTTAAATGGGCTAAAAAATACCACACAAACATGTTTTTTTTTATAAATTTTTTCAAAAATTATTGTGTGTTTGCATTACGAAGTATTTTTTCTAGCTGCAAAATTGTTGGTTGTTCGGGTAACGAAAACCAAACAATGTACAGTATGTGTGTCATTTGGACCAAAACAGTCGAAAAGGTCAAAGATTTTTTGAGGTGGGGGAGGGGGGAAGGCGGCAATAAATTGGGGAGGGCCCGACCATAAATTTTGCCTATGGGCCCAGAAACACTTTGTTACGCCACTGCGTATAGAGTTGTTACTCGCTCATTTTGGGATCTTTTCTCCGATAGCAAACTACTTCCGTGCGAATCCTTAAGAACACTAACGCCATATCTGCATGGGTCAGAGATGCGATTCGATCTAGTGTCCTCTGAGTTTGGAGGCCAGGAGACGAGAAAACAATATGTTAAGCCCGATATCGGCTAAAGGGAAAAAATTCGAATTAACAAGCTTTTGAGAGTGAGGGTTATAAGTGCACAGACTTGAAAGAGGCCTCGAAATTGCCGCATTGGGAAGTTCAGTGTCTTAAAATGAGCCAGACTTACCTGGGCGTTGCTCTAAACCCAGGCTGGAGCTTACAACGCCGCTCCTTTAGCCACGTAGTTTTAAAACCAGCTGTCGAAAATGGACCTAATTTTGTTTTTCTGACAGCCAAAAGAAGAAAAATGAATTGGCGGGATTGAGGAGAAAAGAAAATTTGCATGACTGTCTTGGAAGGGGAGGGGGAAGCAGACGCCCCTTTCTCCCATCCCCTACGAAGCTCGGTTTGGTTGGATTACATTTTACGAACTCAAGTAACCTGTACTTCGGGTTCAATTAATTGTTTCGCATAGCAATATTAGTTTGGACTAATTTTCAGTCATTTGATTGTGAACTAATCAGTTTTAAAATCGGTGTATCCCTACCACTGACTTAAGTTTTTCACAAGGTTTTCCTTGACGTTCTTGACATTCTTTTAAAACATACAAATTGTGAAAACCAAAATTCAGTGCTTGCAAAGTATTGAAAATTATCTGAACTTCGGTTGTCATAGGGTTGGAATTGGCTTGAAGTTTGTTGTGAACTATGTTTTATGGAATAAAGTAATTAAAAAAAAAACAGTTTTTCGGCTGAAAACATTTGAATATTTCTTCATTGAATGATGAATGCTTTCCCTGGATTGGATGGGTGCTAGAAAGAGAAATCTGGTGTGCGGTGCAAGTGTCGAAGGAACTTCTTTGCACTGCGAGTGAATGAGCCGTGGAACTCCCTGACGGAGGAGGCTGTCTCTGCAACTACCGTGGCGGCTTTTAAGCGTGTTTTGAACACCATGCCCTTGGCAAGGTTTCTCAAACGTTCTTACTGATTAGTTCTTATCTATTTTAAATTTTTTCTTTACATTTTGAACTCTTTTTGTTGGTTATTTTTCTTTCTAAATTAAACTCCTTTCCCATCCCTTTTTCCTTGTCTGGCGATGCTAACGGGAACCTTCGTGTCCCCGGCAGGTGTAACCAAGGTGGTAAGGCAGGTGTAACCTTTCCCCCCTTTTCCCCTTCCACCACCTCGTTTTGGCCATGCTTGTGTTGAATCTTTTTCTTTTTTAATCCTTGCCTTCCACCATATCTTTTTGCCCTTGGCTCCTTAAAAGCTGTCCTTCTATGTTTAGGCTGGCAGTCCGAGATTCTTCAGGATCCTTGCTAGACCTGTTGCTCCAGTAACAAACTGTTTTATTATTATTATTATTATTATTATTCAAAAATTAAAACCACATTTACAGAAATTTTTAACAACATGAAATAAAATAAGGCTTAATTATCTATTAAATGTAATAATAAATGGATTTAGTATGCGTAATTTTGTAAATATGATGTAACTATGTATATATGTATGTAATTATTTATTGAAAGATGTATGTGTATGTATTATTGCACTCACACAAGTTCTTTGAACTTCGAGTTGTTTAAATGCAAGAATAGAAGAATAGAAGAATAGAAGAAGAATAAAAAAAAAGAAAAAGGGATTACTTTATACCAGACTTGTTTAATGGAGTACCAAAGGAAATGATGAAGTGTATGAATAAGGGTGAATTTAAAAAAAAAATGCAAACTTATATACTGAAAAATAGAAATTAGCATACATATATATTAAGAAGAAAGATTATTGAATTATTAGAGTAAAAATGAATGTGAATTGTTATGAATACATGTGCAGTCGTTTGTTGTGATAATGATAATTTTATGGTTGTTAAGACTGATGATTTACGAAACTCACACAAGCTTTTTAATTAAGGCTTCGAGGATTACAGTAATACTGTAATTATATGAAATAAACTTATTATTATTATTATTATTATTATTATTAAGAAATATTAAGAAATATTAAACAACACAGAGAAATGCAGAGTAAAATCAAGAAATGGTTACTTGAATCTCAACAAAAAAAATAATAAAGATGAAGAAGCTTTTAAAGTTAAGAAATCAACAGTACTAACATTAACTATAAAATAGTGTGTATATAAGTGTTTGTATATAATCATAGTGTGAATGCATGTAAATAATTTGTAATGGTAAATTGAAAAAAAAAAAAAATTATTGTGCTGTCTAACTAAAGTAAAAAAAAAAATATTGTATACATTGTAACAATTTAGAAATTTAAAACTAATTGAATTATGAAAATATATAGTTTGCTTGCACATACAAGTCCATTGGGACTTCGTGCCAGTGCTTGTACCTGAAACAATGTACTTGTACTTAAATAAAGCATTATTATTATTATTATTATTATTATTATTATTATTATTATTATAGTAGGAATAATAGTAGGAATGAATGAAATAATAATAATGTAAATAATAGTGTAAATAAAACAATGGATGTGTAAATATGTATGTATGTGCTATTTATTCACTTTATGTATATATTATTTATTTTCTTATGTATGTGTTATTTAATATATGTATGTACTGTGTATTGTCGCTCACACAAGTTTTATGCTTCGAGCAATGTGGACAATAAAATATATTATATTATATATTATATTATTATAATAATTTCGAGCACGTTCAAGCAATAAAAAAAAAAAAAAAAAAAATATTATTATTATATAATTTGTTCCAAAACGTGGCTTTCTCCTGCCACGTTAACCTAGTCTATAATGTCTACTAACCTTGATTGTTTGTCTTTTTAAGAAATCTGTGTTCAGCCCTGTTTTGCTTGATATTTTAGAGATATACATATTTTTTAATTTTGAGTAAAATAAAGAGCCATAGGCCTACCTCATATTTCTAATTACCACATAATTCTGTTCATAAAATTATTTTAAATGACAAGAATGGTAATTTTACTTTAATGCTTCTCTAATGATCATTTAGTCAAGTGGTAGGTCGGCTGAACCTTGCAGTGAGGTATAAGAAATTTTTTTTTGCCGGAAGGTGGCCTTGTACTTGCCCCTAGTCAGATTGTGCAGGGTGCCCACCTGGCACCTTTGAGGAATTTTTTTTAATGAAGGTCAAAGGTCAAAATCGTTGGCCAAAAAACGTTTTTTTATTTTATTTTTGCTTTAACTTCTTAACCGTTGATCAGATCGAAAAACACAGAATAGAAGTCTGAAACAGAATTGAATTTTCTTAAGGACAGGTCCTATTCAATTTTGGCATAAAGTTAACCCTTAATGTCCAAATTTGTCATTTTATGCCAAAAAACGGAAAATGGATGTCATTTAGTATTACAGTCTGTAGAAATCCTGACTTTGCACCTTTGCTGTTACCTCTCAGATTACCCTAAATGGACATATTCAGGTTCTTCTGAAAGGTGGTGATGTATTCTTTATCAACAATGCTAATCATAATTATGTATTTAAAATAAGGTCCCTTCTATGCCTGTTCAAAGGTGTTGTCGTAATGGCGTAGTGGCGAAAGAATATAATAATTTTCGATTTCAAAGTGCTCTTACGAGCTACCTTATTACCTTAGATGGACATACTTACATACTTAGGTTCTTCTGAAAGGTGGTGATGTATTCTTTCCAACAATGCTAATCACGATTATGTATATTAAATACGGTCGTACGGCCAAAGGTGTTGTCGTAATGGCATAGCGGCGAAAGAATGTGGTAATTTTCGATTTCAAAGTGCTCGTATGAACTATCTAATTTTCCTAAATGGACATACTTACGCTCTTCTGAACGGTGGTAATGTATGCTTTCCAGCAATGCTAATTACAATTGTGTATTTTAAATGTGGACCATCCTACACCCATTGAAAGGTGTTGTAAGGTGGTGAAAGAGTATGGTGATTTTTGATTTCAGAGTGCTTCTGTGAGCTACCTAATTACCCTAGATTGACATACTTACGCTCTTCTGAAAGGTGGTGGTGTATTCTTTCCAACAATGCTAATCACAGTTGTGTATCTTAATGTCTATTGAAAATTGCTGTCGTTAATAGTCGTTTAAATTAAATGATCCAAATGCATCGTCTGAAAAAAGAATTCTAGGCCGGATAAATATTGTACTTGGAGAGGTGACTAAATTTTTTACACCGATTCTTGCACGTAGTAATCCATTGTGATCGCCCTGAAAATATTAGCTTGCACGGCGCTGTTGCGTGCAGTAGCTGCGCCCAAAGCATGTGTTGCTGCTTCCAAATATAGCGAAACGGGCTGCAATTAAAAGGACACATCTCACTATATCGAGCATCGTGCACGAAATAGCCTTTGCAACATTTACGTAGGTTAGCGTGAATGTTGCAAAACCGATTCTAACGAGGGGTAAAATAGACAAATTAGTACCTTAGGAACATTTACATGCGTCTAGTAATGTCGCAAAACTGAGTCATACAAGAAAAAGCCAGCCAGGAGAAACTTTATTTCAAAGAGGCACTATCACCGGTTGAAAATTGTACGAAAATATCACGGCGCCCCATAGCGGTAGTGCTATTTTTAACCTATACCGCTTGTTCCCTGGTGCACGAGGACGTACCACATTTTCACTCAATAATTAAGGCGGTCGTGGCTTGTTTGTGAAGTTAAACGAAATTGCTTTGTGCATTCCTTCGCTTGATGTAAGCAAGTGCTAGACAGTGCTACATATAGCCTAGATCCGGGGTGGCGAACCTGCGGCACGCGTACCAAAGGTGGCACGCAGGGGCTTTTCTAGTGGCACGCGAGCCTTTCGAAAAATTCGTGCACGATGACACGTTTTTCCCTGACAAAATAAACACACGTATAAATTGTTACAGCACGGCAGCCTTGACTTTTTCCCCTCCCCTTCGCTTTTTCTGTTTAGAAACAATGGGCCCACAAACACTATGAACAATGGGAGCAGTCCAATGCTAATGTGTCGTGTGGCTTCAGTGAAATGCGAGAATCATGGGCATTATCAGAACTGATTGCATGCGGTACACATCACGTTCAAGAATTGAATGAAGATTAATTACAGAAATTGGACAAGAGGGAAGCAGATCTGGTCCCAACACAGAAACGGGCTGAAAAGAAAATACTACCAAAAGCAGATCTTATCTCTTATTGTTGGCATTAACTTCTTTGCCGACTTGGCCGCCATGAAAAAGTTGGCGTTTACAATATTAGCGCCATCTAAATCCAGCTACTATTGCGAACAAGTAAACTCACACATGAACACTATCTACTCAATCACACGCTATTGCCTCCCGGAAGACAATAGCAAAGCATGCATCGAAATTAAGCTAGGCACATAGCCTATGAACCGCGCATGGAAAAATTACCATCTGAGAAGCAGGAACAGAAGTCGTATTGATGTGGCACGCACTGCATGTTTTGTAAGCTAATTTTTATTTTATTGGCACTTATGCAACGAAAGGTTCGCCATCCCTGGCCTAGATGTTGCCAGATTCCGCAGATTTTCAATTGGCGGTAGTGCCACTGTATTTTAAATTAAAAAAAAAAATCCGGTTTAAATCATGCTTTTTTCCCAACCTTTTTTTAAAGCATTGATAATTTAGTGAGCAAATTGAAAAGCTTCCTTATTAGGCTGTTATTGTTTGTCCCCTGCCTTTATTTTTCGTATTTTAAATGATTAGCTTCCTTTTGAAAAAAGCCTACAGAGCCTGTTAGTGGTAAAAAAAAAAAATTGTTGCTGCATTTTTAAAGTGTAACAGGTTTAACAATGCATTTATCCTATTACTTTCAGAAATTAAAAATCCTATGGTTACTAGGTTGAACCTAGACCAACGCAGGGAAATTGCTTCTTGCTTAGAGGTAACAGTCCATTTACTAATTGGTGGTGGCACCCTCCCTATTCTAATTTAGACATCACCTAGGTGTTATGCAGCAGTCGGATTATGAAACCTGAAAAGCCCTAACCAGACTGGCAGCAAGCGGCTGTACGGCTACGCAAGACGGTGTATCAAAGACGTCAATATTAATCTGTAAACCTAACACTAACCGTACAATTGCAGCAATATTGACCTTGTATGCACGTAGTAACACATAGCTTCGCACGAAATTGTCTTCTGTCTGAAGAGGGCTGTAGACTTAACATTAAGTGGTGGCCAGTGCTGCGTAGGTATCTTCGTCAATTCCGTCAGTGGTGAATGATCAAAACCGCCTTATAATAGTTAAGGAGACACCAATCAGTTTCTCACTTACGCAATCGGAACAGATAGTATTGGAATTTCCGTCATTTTTGACGGATTAACAGCAAATTTAATGCAAAGAATTACTGTTCAATAAGTTCTACCAAAGACGGTGAAATAAATGAGGCCGTGAGCGCTTTATCTTTGTCGTATCAGCAGACCATTAAAAAAAAATTTCCTTCTGATCAGTCGTGGATTCGATCCCACGTCCTCTTGGCTGGTGCCAACAACTCTGATCACTCGGCCGTGCTGGCTCACTTTTTTCGTTAGACACGCACAAAAGATCGCACGTACAGTCGTTTGATTATGGAAATGAATCAAGCCAAGTCACCAGAAGCTTACAAGCTCTTGGTAGTATGCACGTTGTAACTCTTGCTTTGTATTGTCACAAGGTCGTCTGGGAGTGAAGATGCAGATTTAACTTCCTGGCTCCCAGGCCAGTTGATTTAACATAACCGAAATCGTATTTTACCAAACCGGTGCTAAAAGCACCATGAACTTCTTGATAGATGTGCGAGAACTGGATTGGAGTCGGAAGCCAAGACAGACAATTTCTACTCCAATCGGCCTTGCCTGGAGGAACAAAACTCCTTCCCAGGGCTCGTGCAGGCCCTAGAATTCCTTGATAAGCCTTAAATTTGAAAACCGAAAATGCAAGGCTTGAGAAAACCCTTGAAAATTTGAATTTGTGTTGTCTGAGCCTTGAAATGCCCTTGACTTTTGTGAGTGTACTTTGTTGGACTGAGGCTAATGCCACAACAACAATGTTCGTGTGGGTATAAAATTCAATAAATGAAAAGAAATAGTTTGTCAGCTGCAGCCAGGCGCGGATCCAGAGGGGTGCAGTGGGAGCGATCGTCCCTCCTAAAACCGAATCAGACACACGAGACGAGCTGATAATACACTATTTTTGTTTAAAATCATTCTCACTGAATGCGTAAATTTGTAGTGATTCCATCTACAGACAGAGGCACACTTCCAAAAGCATCATAACGGTTTTGTCCTTTTTTTTCTTGCTTTTCGTCCACTGTTATAGCCTATACTATGCACAATACAAAGCAAAATGGAAGGACGCACAAACCAACGTAAAAAACCTGTAAAAATGTTAATTCCTTACCCTATAGGCTACTGTTTCAGAAATGTTTTTCAATTTTTACGATAGCAGACTAGTTCCAAGACAAAAATCCACGACGTGAAGAATAAGTATTCGAATGAGACATGCTCTAATAATAAAATAAATTTATTATACCTATAGAATTTTTAGTTGAAACAGGAAATGTAATGTATACAAAAAGCTTTCTTTTACTGTTAAAAAAAAAAAAACCAGTGGAAAAAAAATCGCCCCTCCTAAAATTTCATCCTGGATCCGCTATTGGCTGCAGCCATTTCTTCAAAGAACAGCGCTTCACTCGGATTCGGCTGGAGACAAATAAAAAACTGACGGAAAGGTGCCATGCATGCAGTGTTCTTCCATTTGCTGTTAGTTATTGTATTCCTCCTTAACCAATCAATGGATTCCATTGGTGGGAGAGGGGGGGGGGGGGGGGGCGCGCCAAAATGTTCCTCATTGTTTACGACGGTTTAGCTTCCTACTGCAGACTAACAACACGAATAACAATGACAGCTGGTAAAATACTGGAATTAAACGGTAATTTTGATGGTCTACTGTGCAAAAAATATATTAGCCTTGAAAATGGTTTCTTCTCTAATGTACCAACCCCATTCCTCGCCTTCACGTTGTTGAACCGCTATACAGTACTGCTTGAACAGGGTTGGCAATTTCCCGGGAAAATCTAGTTTTGGACAGGGCACTGGTGAATACCGGTATAAACTTGGTAAATATCCGGCTAAGTAGGAAAAATGTTATTTTTTATAATTATTTTTATCATTACGTGTATTTTTAAGTTTGGAGCCTAACTGCTCATTAACACTAATAGTAGTACTTAGTAATTCTATTTGAAACGAAAATTCAAGTAACAGAATGTAGTGAAACTACTAACATAGAAAATTTCATTATGAGAATTTTTAGCATTTCAATTATAATTTTTTACTCGTAACACTCAATTATGTTCATTTTCCTATGTAAACGTTGCATCGGCAAACGTATTTTGAATCTAATCTTTTGAATTGAAGACACTTTTAATTATATTTAACACTATTTAATTTTTAAAACTAAATGTAATTTCATTTTATACGTTAAACACATATTGTTGTCTTTAACTGGGAAAAACTGGGAAAAAGTAGTTTATCCCGGGGCGGTAAATACCTGGTAAAAACCACCCCTGGTAAATACCATGCCAACCATGCGCTTGAACGAATCACTCACATATTTTGGGTGAACACCAATATCGAGTAATTCTAACTTACGTATTCTGGAAAAGTAAAAACGGTCACTCGTTCGACGTACAACTAGCCACACTGGGTTGCGACTCACAATGAATGGCGTGGAAATTCGGTAGATTCCTTCTTTATGCTTCTCCTGACTTTCACTTGATAAAATTCGTATTTTATCATGGAGCAAGGACATCGCTACGTTTCTGTTTTAGTTTGACGTCATCCAGTGTCACACATTTTGCGCACCCAGCGGTGTTAAAAGCCGCTTTTTAATCGCCTTTGCGATTTTTACCATTGTTATTGTTATTCAATTAAAATTTCTAATTGTCAAAACTTGTTCTTTTGTAGGACCTCGTTCTGATAAAACCAAATGGTGGCAGCAGTGATGTTGGAGGGGGTCGTCTCAAGAGTGTGAAGGTGAAACAGAAAAAGTTGGACGCAATGGCCATGGATTTGAGCCACTTGTCTGAGCAGGAGCGGGAAGCCATCATGAAAGTTCTGGTGCGGGATGAAGAGCTTCGTAAAAAAGAAAGCGAACGTGTTACGTAAGTTGTGTGTGAAAATCATTCTGTAGAACAATGTGCGTTTTGAGGGGCAACAGTTATTTTCCAGTTCAGTGTGTAGTGGGCGAGATATTCCCCGAAGCAGTCCAACATAGGTCCCATAAATGCTGACGGCAGTTTGCATTTATGGGATCAAACCCCTAGCCTGATCCCATAAATGCCAAGGTCCCTGGCCTGCAACCCGTGGCCTGCAACCGTTTCCATCGTAACTCGCCATTTTGGCGAATGAAAAACCAACAAATTGGTGACTTGAATTTTAGCCCCACTCGTCAAAACACCAAGTAACCTTCCAAAAGCCACTCGTCATTTCCGAATTTCTAATTAGCGCTTAGCCAATACATCATGTAAGTGGGAAATGTAAGTTACAAACGGGCGGTTTGCGTTGTGTCCCAAGGTTTACAAGGTGTACACAATAATAGTTTCGGAAATAATACTGAGGTTAAGTAAAAATATAGAACACAATAAATGTATAAATTAGAAAAACCCTGTACCATGATGTATTTATTGGCTAAGCGCTAAGTAGAAATTCGGAAATGACGAGTGGTTTTTAAGGTCTTCCGGCTAAGTGCCAGCGACTGCTGGATTGACATTCAATCCACTAAATAATCCATTAAATTAATCCGCCTTTTTTTTCCCTGGTTTTAAAATGGATGTGTAAGGGTTGCCCTGGAAACGTGTATACTGCGATGTTGGACTGAAGGAAGGGGAATTCCCCTTCACCTTGTTAAATTGAATTGAATTTAATTTACAACACGACGGAATGGAAAAATCAAAAATTGTCGCATCTCTTGTTCGGTTGAGTAATTGTGATCTTCAGTCAGAACTCAATTATACCTAGTGGAGTAGATGGGTAACATCAGCTGTTTTGGTTAACATCATTCCATGGTTTTTCGGAACCCAAACTGATAAACTTCTGTAAACTTTTTCAAATATCCGTGATGAAACCGAATTTCGTCAAACGGCACACCCCTTACCAGAATATAACCATAGCTATTGAGTACTGACAGGGTTCGTATAAAGTCCTGAATTCTTGAAAAGTCCTGCAGTTAAAAACCGAGAATTTAAGTCACTGGGTCGGACTTGGTCAGAATGGATCATTGGCTCAAGAAACCTGTGACCCAGTCCAAATCTGATGTACTGGATGCAATAGCAGAAATTGGTGGTTGAGTACAGAAAAAAGAATTTTCACGTCCACGTTTTTTTTTTATAGGTGTTGGCAGTAATTAAGCCCAGGCGGGGAGGGGACTTAGGAAACAATCGGTCCAAATCTGGAGTGACCTGTACGTTGGTTCGATTCTCGGTCACTGTGTGAAAGTATATGTCCATAACAGGGTTGCCTGGTATCGCGTCATTGTCTTAATAAATGCTAAACTTGAAGTGGTTTGGAATTGACACTATTTAGTTAATAGTATATTGAATACAATATTTAACTGCTTTGAGGGTGGCTAACAAAAAATTAGGTGACAGCAAAAATGAAAAACAAAATGCTAACTTGATAATTTTAAGCCCTGAAACTTGATGGGGGTACCCCCAAAGACACCCTGCCCCAAACTCTTGTTGATTCGGTCGCTTGCTTTTTCCCCCAAAATGTCAACTAATGAAGACGAGTCGAATCGTGGCTATTTTTAGTGTATGATTTAAGTAGACGCCAAGTGCCCTCTTGCTGTTATCAGCATAACTAGAGTAATTTTCTTCCTCACATTTACATCAGACATCACGTTGCATCAGGTTTTCTGGAAAAAAAAACTAATCCACTTGGGATTTTTTTTCGCTTTTTATTGGCCTATCAGTTTTTTTTTTCCTGGGCTTTTTCGAGTTCTCTCGAGTGCAATTTAAACTTAGGCTTCTTAGTTAATGAGAGTTCTACTGTACGGCACTAGTGGCTCTTAGCAGGGTTCGTACGCAGCCTTGAATTCCTTGAAAAGCCTTTTTAAAAAGCGAAAAATTCGAGGCTTGGAAAGCCTTGAAAATTGCAATTTTTGTTATCTAAGCCTTAAAATGGCCTTGAATTTTGTGAGTGTAGCTTGTTTGGAATGAGGTTCGTGTCATAACAGTAATATTAATTTAGGTATAAAATTAAATATAATGAATAGAAAGTGTTTGTCAGCCGAAGCCATTTCTTCTGAGAAGAATGCTTCACTTGGACTGGCCTGGAGACAGAAAACCAGAGAAAGGTGCCGTGCACTGCAGGCAATTTTTGCCAGGAGGGGCAGCAGAGCAAATGCTGTTTCACTTGCCGCATTGCTTCTTCCTCCTTGTCCATTAGTGGGAGGGGGGGGGGGGAACATAATGTTCGTCATTGTTCACAATGGTACAATGGTGCTATTGTCTGCGCAGCGTATATTGATCCTGCAGGTATTTTATGAGCGGTAACGTCTTCCTGGAGGGAGCAGCTTTAATCGACGGCTGCCATTGTTTTTGTAACCGTCTTGGATATGAACAAGGTACTCTGCTATCGAAAACATACAATCGATTATCTGTGTTCGTTCTGGGGCGAACTCAAGATAGGCCGCGGACACTAACAACAATAAGAACTGATAAAATGTTGGAATTAAAAAGTAATTTTGATGTCTACTGTGCCAAGAGCCTTGAAATTGGAGGTAAGTTAGCCTTGAAAATTCTTGAAAAGGCCATGAAAATGGTTTCGTGTGTTATATATACGAACCCTGTGTTAGTCTTGTTTAAGGTACTAACATAATGAACAATAATAATAGTTTCAACCACGTCACGCCAGAAAAAAGTTTGGCGAGTATTGAGATTAGAAACCTGCCTAACAAGTTTCCTTTGGTGACCCTAGTCCAAATATGTCCCGCGGCCAAATCAAAGAATGGGAGGGCCACAGCAATGAGACCATGCAAAATCTTGTATGTTAAAATAAGATCAAACTTGATACGTCTCAACTCAAGCAGTTCCAAGCCAGTCCGATCAAGGCGTTCCGAATAGCTGAAATCTCGAAAGCCTGGAAGACACTTTGTAAATTTGCGCTGAACAGCCTGCAGTAGGGCAATGTCCCCCACAAGATACGGTGACCACATTGGGGTGGCATATTCTAAAAGTGGTCTTATAAAAACCTTGAATAAAAACCTTTAGTGCGCCAGTGCCCCGAAGTAAAGCATTTATCTACAATGGCTGCGCAACGATAAGCCTGACTTGTAATTTTTTGACAGTGGAGTGATGACTTCAGATTCTGTGAAAACCACACACCAAGGTCTTTAACCTCCAAGACCGATGGCAGCGTAGATGAAGCAACAATGAAATCGCCGTTGTCATACACTACTGTTTCATTAACAGAAGCCTTTCCTTACAAACAGTAAACATACCTTGAAAATAGTAATTTATCATAAAAGTTGGCATTAACCCTTTATATAGGTTGTGTTACGTTTAGGATCTTGCCACATGCCGGTTGATCTTTTTAATGCAGATATGCAGGGTGATTCATAGAGTAGTGAAAAATAGGCCTGTATGATGTAAGCCTATTTATAGGCCTACCAGGTGTAGGCCTATAAAATCTTTTTCTTGGTGGTGGGACGGAAACTCCCCTCAATTCCCCACCATTTGTGACAAGCTCCCCAATGGACCAAGAATTTTTAGGGTTGGGGAGGATAATTTGTGACCGAGACCCCTTCTGAATCGTCTTATAGATTCATTTCTAGGGCGCCATTAGTTTTATGTGGGAATTTCTCAGCCTAAAATTAAACTCTAAACGAAACTAGCTTGTAATTAATTATTATTTATTTTAGCTAAGTTATAATTTAGTTTACTTTACATTTGAGGTGAAAAATGAGCAAAAATGACCAGATGGTACGCGTGGCGCCCTCTGAAAACTCGGATGGAACTAATAGGAATGAACCTAACACGTTTCAATAGGGACTTTTTAGAGTTACACATTCCTCCCCAACCCTATAAATTGTTGATTTCACCAAGATACATAAGTTGGAATCGCTTGTGGACGCGTTCCTGCAACAGGACGCTTTCCTGGTCGACTCGTCATTTTTTTTGGCTGACTTTGCTTCCAGCTGTGTATTGTAGTCCTTCTACCATATCTTACTTGATCATGAATATCCCTGGACCGATTTGTGAGTGTGGCTTTGGTTGGATTCACTCTTGATTTTTCCACATTCGTGATTTTTGTGCAGTGGTTTTTCCTCCTTTTGCGAGCCGCCATCTTGTTTCTGTTACGTATGGAGGACTTGTGCACGCCCGTGTGTGCAATGGGGAAATGGGAATTGATTGTGATGAGTGTAGTATTGCCTCGGTGCTCTTTATCGTTTTGAACTCGACTTTATGTGTACACTTCGGACTGGAATGCCGTTTTTTTTTAATGCATTTTTCTTTTTCCTTTCGAATTCTTTGAACATGGTCGTTCTGGAGAGAAGCCGTTTATGTGTGGGTTGTGTAATGCTGCAATTACAGTAAGATGGCATCTGAGAACCCACAGTCGATTTCTAGCTGGAGAGAAGCCTTTTAAGTGGGTTTTGTGCGAGGCTGCTGATAGAGGCTATTTGGAGTCCCACCGTTGTTTCCTTTCTGAGAAGAAGCCTTTTTAATGGGTATTGTGCGTTGCTGCATTTACAGATAGAGGCAATTTGAACACCCACCATCGTTTTCTTTCTGGAGAGTTGCCTTTAAGTGCGGTACACACGATGCTGCATTCGTTGCGGAGTTTTGTTTGTTGTTTTGTTGCTAGTGTTTTGTGGACTATGTAACGCGCTTGATGGCTCTTTTTGTTGTGTTTGGCCGTCCTTCTGTTGGTGGTTCTGCCTTTTACTATGGGGGGACCACACTGACATCCCTCCTGTTTCCCTTGACCCTGGCTCATCTACTGGCCGGAGGTTGCCTTGTGTATGGGGTAAGCGTGACTTTCAGGCTGGAGCTGGCCTTAGCAACCACCAGCGGAATTTCTGCAGGCTGCGACCTCCCAGCGTACCCAATCCCGCCCCTTCTGTGTCCACCCAAAGCAAGTCCACATGTCACATAACCTGCTGCTCCTTCCATTCCTTAGGGGAATGGCTTTCCAACTTGAGGGATACCCACCAAACCATCTGTAGGATCCCCAAGGCTTCCCACATTATTGCCGCTGAAGCCCTCTCCACCATTATTGATCAGTGTATTGTGGATAATTCGGACGCATCCTGGTCACGCCTGCTCACTTTCTCCTCCAGGTGTTTTTGTGTCCCTAAGAACCAGTCTGTGAGAGTTGTCTCCTTGGCCACCTTGATTAAACGACAGGTTGATGATTTCCTCCAGATTCTTGATCCTATCCAGTCTCTGCAACCTCGTTTTGCTGGCAAGCGTAAACCAACCTCTGACGACGTTCTGAAGAGAATTGTTGAAGCTAAGATTGCCGATGGTGATTTTTCTGGTGCTGTGCGTGTGATTTGCTCGGAAGATTCTTTTGCTCCTTGCGATGCGGAGACCCTTGCTGAACTCCGCCGCATCCATCCATCTGATGAAGAACAACAAGACTTTCCTTCTGCCCCTGTGGATGATGCTTCTTTCCTCAAAGTTTCTGGAGCCAACGTTCTTGTTGCTCTTGGCTCCTTCCATGCCGGTTCTTCGGGAGGTCTGAATTCCCTTTGTCCGCAACATCTTAAGGACCTTGTGGGTGATGGCTACGGAGTTGTTCGTGAGCGACTCTTAAATTCCCCCGTGAAGCTGTGTCACTTGATGCTGTCCGGCCAGGTCCCCGAGTCTATTTGTCCTGTTCTGTATTAGACCTCTCTTATAGCTCTGCGGAAAAAGGCCGGTGGGATCAGACCCATTGCCATAGGCAACACTTTCCGCCGCTTAGTGTCCAAGTTGGCCTCCACCCGCATTTCCACTAGGTTCGGCGCTACCCTTCACCCTGTGCAACTTGGCTTTGGCACCTCTGGCGGAGCCGAGGGCGCTGTTCATGCTATGCGACGCTATGTGAATCACTCACATGGCGCTTCCAGGGTGGTTCTTAAAGTTGAGTTCAGGAATGCATTCAATACTGTGCGGCGGGACCATATGCTGTCTTCCGTTAAAGAGAGCTTTCCTGATTTGTACCCTTTTCTTTTCCAGTGCTACAGACAGCCTTCCCTTCTGGCTTACCAGGATCACTTTATTTCTTCTCAGTGTGGTATCCAACAGGGTGATCCCCTTGGCCCCGCTCTCTTTTGTTTAGCGGTGCATCCGATTGCTTTAGCTATGTCTGCTGACCTTAATGTTTGGTTCCTCGATGATGCCACCATGACGGGTCTACCTTCTGCTGTTCTTCAGGACTTTAACTTACTCATTGACGGTTCTCTGAAGCTTGGGTTGGAGATTAACCCCTCCAAGTGCGAGTTGATCCTCCTGGAATCTTCCGTTGAAGAGGAAACTTCCATCATCGGCAGGTTCCAGGGCTTCGCTGCTGGCATCCGTGTCCCGCGTCCTTCCGAGCAAGTGCTTTTAGGAGCCCCTTTGTCTGATGAAGCTATTGCGTCCTGTTTGGACGCCAAGACCGATGCTCTTGTTACCATGTCTGGCAGGTTGTCGCTCATTTCGGCACACTGTGGTTTCTTCCTTCTCAAGAACTCTCAGGCCATCCCGAAGCTTTCTTAACTTTTGCGCTGTTCTCCAACGTGGAAATACCCGGAAGGTCTTCGAAGATTTGACTATTCTCTCCAGGCAGCTTTGGAGTCTGTCACCAACACCCAGCTCTCTGTTGCTGCCTGGGACCAGTGTTCTTTGCCTGTCTCCAAGGGCGGCTTAGGGATTCGCCATGCTTCGAATCTTTCCTTACCTGCTTTCATGGGATCCTCCTGCAGCACCACCAGGCTGGTTGAGGAAATCCTTCCCTTGTGCTGCAGGGATGGTCCAGATCCGCTTCTCTCCGAGGGCATTACCCTTTGGTCGCTATCCAGCCAGTCACCACCTCCCATTGGTAATGCCCGGATTTCCCAGCGTGAGTGGGAAAAACCTGGTGTGGAAGCGTGGACCCGGGTTCTCCATGAGCGAGCTGCTACTCTCTCCGACAAGGCTCGTTATCTGGGGGTCTCCACCAAGGAGTCCGGCGCCTGGCTTAACGCCCTCCCATCTCGACGAGGGGGCCTTCCGCATCGCCATCGCCTTACGTCTGGGTTGTCTGATATGCGAACCACACGTGTGTCCTTGTGGAGTTCTTGTCGATGCGTCAGGCACACACGGCCTCAGCTGCAAGAGGAGTGCTGGCCGTTGGTCTCGCCATTCTTCCGTCAACGATCTTATCAAGCGGGCCCTTGTCTCGGCTGGGATACCTTCTCAGCTTGAACCCTTGGGTCTAGACCGTGAAAATGGCAAGCGTCCGGATGGCATCTCCTTGATTCCGTGGGCTGGTGGACGTCAGCTTGTATGGGACTTCACTTGTACGGACTGTTTGGCCCCTTCCTACTTAAATGCTACTTCTGCTGAGGCATTGAGTGCCGCTTCTGCTGCCGAAGCTAGGAAAAGGGCAAAGTATGAGTACCTGTGCAACCGATATGTGTTTTGCCCTGTTGCCATCGAGACTCTTGGGGCCATTGGGCGCCAGGGTCTCTCCTTGATTAACGCTATTGGCCGCTTGATAACCAATGCTAGCGGGGAGAAACGGGCCACGGCCTATTTGATCCAAAGGATCAGTGTAGCTGGTCAGCGAGGCAATGCCGCCTCGATTCTTAACACCATTCCTGCTACGGCATCCCTCGATGAATACGTCAGCAGGCTGTGATCTGGTTTTCTGCCGTGTGCTTCTTGCTTACCGATCTGCCGTTGTGGTTTTTGTATTTGTGTTTTTTTAGCGTTTCAAAGTGTAATTTGTTTTTTGTTTTTTTTTGTTCGTATTTTTATTTGTATTTTTTTTTTGTGCAAGTGGAGTTCTTCGGGACCTCATGGATCTTTGCGGATTGTGTCTTCGTATATTTTTTTTATATGCTTATTTTATTTTTCTTCCATTATTAATTTATGTTTTGTACATATGTTTTCTTTTCGATGTGTACTTTTTTGTTTTTTGTAATTAAAAAAACGTAGCTCTCGCTACAAAAAAAAAATAGTTGGAGTAATCGTGCGAACATCATCATCATTTTATTAGGTCTTTTATAGGCCTATATTATATCGCCTATAGGCCTACATTTTATAGAGGTATAATTGGTGGAAAAAACCCACGATAGGGTTTTTTTTTTCTGGTGGGTTGGATCCGAAACGTGCTTTTTCAGGCAAACCATGATTTACACGGATTCCTGTAGCCCCGAACTCTCCTAAAACCAAACCTTTGCTGCTGCAAAAATAAAATAAAAAAAAAGCATGAGTGGTAAGGTTTCTTTCTTCATCACCCGTATTGCATTTATGTGACCTATGCTTCAGGATCGTAAATAGATCGGTGCTGTTGGGCACCTGCTGCTGCTTGGCCGTAATAGATCGCGGAAAGCTGTTGGTAAGGTTATGCGGGATAACGGCAGCTGTGCACATAATGGAAACTAGGTTACTCGGCTGTTGAGTTACATTAATTTTATTTCCTATTGGGTTCCAGCGTGTAGTAGTTTTTTGATTTTTGGCCAAGGAGGGAAGCGAAACAACGACTTTGAGTGGGAGATTTTGTTTGTTTGTCAGTCGCGGATCCAGGATGAAATTTCAGGAGGGGCGATTTCGCCTCAGCTTGGGAGTCGAAAACATAATTTTCCAGTCTTGGTCTCAGTTCACAAATTTCAGGAGACCCTGAAGGAGGATTGGGGGGGGGGCCCCACTTATGTGTACGCACGGACTTTTTTCACTGTTTTTTTCTTTTTACCAGTAAAAGAAAGCTTTTGTATCCACCAATTCCCGTTACAACTAAAAATTCTAGGCATAATTAATTCGTTTTAATCTTAGGGATTTCTCATTCGATTACTTATTACTTGTTCGATTCGTCGTGTAGTGGACTTTTGTCTTCGAGCTACTCTATCTTAAAAACTGAGAAATATTTCTGAATAAATAGACATAAATCGCTGGAAATAATATTAAGGAAAATTAGAAATTAGCCAATAGCGAAAATCATACACTAGAAATAACGTAGTTCAGTAAGCCACCTTTATGCACTTACGTTTCGTTGGAGTGGCAAGACCCGGATTCGAACCGGCTACCCAGTTCGCCGCCAGACCACTTGCATAGCGCCTTAATCGCTATGGCCACATCCTCCACTGGCATAAAGATTAAGGCGCTATGCAAGTGATCTGGGGGCGAACTGGGTAGCCACTCCAACGAAACGTAAGTGCATAAAGGTGGCTTACTGAACTACGTTATTTCTAGTGTACGATTCCAATTTTCCTAAATATTTCTGAAACAGTGGGTAAACAAATAAAATTTTTACGTTTTTTTTACGTTGGTTTCGTCCTTTTATTTTGATTTCGTCCATTTTTTGTATTGCACATAGTATAGGCTATAACAATCGACGAAAGCAAAATGAAAGTGGACGAGAGCAAGAAAAAAGGACGAAAACAGCGTAAAAAAAACCTGTAATTAAGATGCTTTCGTAGCGTCTGTACGTATAGGGAATCGTAATACATTTACGCCGTTAGTGAAGATGATTTTAAACAATAACACTGTATTATCAGCTCGTGTGTCTGATTGGGTTTTAGGAAGGGCGATCGCTCCCATCGCCCACCTCTGGATCCGCGCCTGGTTTAGGTGATTTTTGTTACCAAGATGTTGATGCAATTTTGCTCTGATTCGATTAAAATTTTGTACCGTATTTTGTCAACGAAAGTTTGTGTTCTAAGCTGGTTGGGTAACTTGAGGTATTTTTTTTAGAGATATTAAGGTTTATCCTAAGCTTACCGGAAAACTCAGCACTGTGAGTTTAGCAATCCCTCATGTTGTAGAGGCGATTTTTCTGCTGGATCTATCAACTATAGGTGGCGGACCAGCAGTTGTTGTTCGTTACAATTGCTTATGTAAACCTAATCACAGGGACTAGTGACCAAAGTGCCCCATGGTGTGGGTGACCACGTTACCAGTAGAAAAATCAATCACAGTTGTGTTTCAGTTATAGTAACGACAGCCGGGTTACAATACAAAACACGCAGTGGATTTATGGTTACGGTGTAACGTTATGTACGTTCACAGTCCTATCAAAGTTGTGATATCCACCCAAAACCAATACTGGTTAGTGATATCATTCCACCAGGGAAAGGCCGCCAAGGTCAATCCTATTAGCCAAGTTAATCGCACCGAATAATACTTTGGACGTTAAATGAAAACTTGAAGATTATTACCGCTAGTAGCAATCTTCTAGTTTTCATTTAACTTTCGAACTATTAGTATTTGCAATTAACTTGGCTAATAGGATTAACCTTGGCGGCCTTTCCCTGGTGGAATGATGTCACTACCTTCAAAGGCCGACCGTTTTTGGAAACATGGCGGGTTTTTCTACCAGTTTTGGTTTTGGGTGGATTGTATATAACTTTGGTGCCGCTCTCAAAGCACTGTCTTGACTAGAAAATGCCGTTGACTTCCCTTACGTTTTAATCTGGCGCCCCTTGTAGTTATGCCCTCCAGATGGTATCTCATAGGCACTACGACGTCATTTGACGCTACCCTATAAATAATTGTTTACTAAAAAATAAAATATAACTATAATTAAATAAAAAAAATTCCGATTTAAACCAGATAACTTGTTTTTTTTTTTTATTAAAAAAAAAAGAAATCATGATTTTATTCCTAACCCTGTTTAAAGCCTAAGCCTAAGTCTTTTCTTTATGTTGTAAATCCAGGAAAATGAAGAACGAGTTGTTAGGCATACGACAGAAAGGGGCCCTGAAGAGTGGGTTGGATCCTGAGTACTCGTGTGCTCGATGTCGCACTGAACTGGGCCGTGTCCTGAATCGAGGGGATCCTTGTTCAGGATGCCAGGGAAAAGTATGCAAGGAATGCCGTGTCTACTCGCCTAACAACGCTCAAGTGTGGCTGTGTGTGGTGTGCTTCAAACAAATGTAAGTAAACAAAATTATCCTTTCGTTTTTAACTATTGCAAAGGTGTGATAACTCAAAGATGACAATAGAGTTGGTAAGACATGAACGGAGAATGCGCACTCCTGTTCGAGGTTAAAAGTTAAAAGAAATCACCAACGCTGGTGGGTTGAAAAAGCAGACACCTCACTATACAACTGCTTATTTGCAAGCCCTTAAAGGGACACCCGGCCTGCCTTATAACATTCCGCCTGCCTTATAACCGCCATGCGCGGATCCTCATCCATGCATTTACCAGCGCCAAGGTCAGCAGGGGTGGTAGCTGCGGTCCTCGCATAGCTGCTGTCTCGGTTGGCTTTGTGAATAGTACACAAAACAGCATCAAGTTAAAGATTGTGTCGTCACAAACCGGAATGATTCTCGTATTTTAACATCATGATTTATAATTTTCTAGGCTAGTCCCTTATAATTTTCCTTCGGTGATCTATTGGAATAATTAATTTTAATTTTTATCGCATTAGTCTTTTAGATTTTTGATCTCATGATAATTATTAGCAAATTAGTACATGCACACACAGATGAAACGTCATGGTTATTGTAAGCGCGCAAAGCATCATAGGCGTTCTGGAAGAATGTAAATAAAGTTCCCTATACTCGACAGAAAATCTTCTAAGACGCCACATTTTAAAACGGATTTTTTAGCTAGGGATTGACTGACGGTAAGTAAATAAAACATTGGTGCCGTACTTGATGTGGAGGATCGGAAAAAATGGCGCTGGGAGGAACATCCCTTTAACATCCTATTAGTATCCATACCAATCAGAAAAGTGGTGAAACTCGTTAGTAAAATTGTCACTTAACTACGTATATTTCATAAAATTTGTAGTCCCCATTTGCTGTCTGCTAATCCACCAGTCGTGTTTTCTTTACACCCTAAGTGTGAACTGTGTCTGTTAATGTCGCAGGAAAGTAGACACTGACTGCCCAGAACGAATTTTGGATCTTCTTTACCTATGTCTCTATCACTTTTCTTTGGATACATCTGCTGATAATGAACGTGTGACGTCAAGTTTGCTTACTAACAAATTAATTTGTTAGACAACAAGAAATAGCAATCTTGGTCAACAAATGCTCAATATCATGCCGTTTCATTAGATTAACAATTTAGAAATCTGCTCTCATCGAATTAACGAGTTGGGTTTTTTTTTGTGATTGGGTACATTCACACAAAAAAATTATAGTTGCCGCCAAAAATTAACATTGCCTACAATTGTTAGCATTCTTGTCCTCAAATGCTTTTTCCCAGAGAAGAAAAAGCTGCGTAACCCAATGCACATGTGTCAACGCCCTCCTCCTTATATAAGCGCCACGGCGTGACCCTGTTTCATCTTTCCTCTCTTGGGCATCCACTACAAGTGGATGCTTTCGTTTTTTGCCGCCCAATACAAAAACCCTTCATTACCTTGGTTCCGGCCATGTCGCCTATCCTTTCACAGGAATTCTTAAAGAACAAGCCGTGCGAATCGCAAGTAAAGCCATTTGGACTTTTACCAACAATATCTAAGACAGTCATTGGCAGCGCTGGTTTCATTGACGTCACACGAGGAAAGTTAATCCAGTCGAACCCCCTCTGCACGAACTTCTAGTCTTTTTCACTAACCTGTTTAAAAATGGCCACAATGGCTCCACCATCACAGTTTATCGTTTGGCATTGAATTCAGTCTTCTAGGCAGCAGGGAAGACTACCCTTCTCGGTGACTTTCGGATTTTTTCTGTCGTCAAATCCTTCGACATCGAGCGACCAGTTACTCTCCGCGTTTTTCCCAACTGGGACCTTTCGATCGTACTCAACTCCCTTATGAGAGCCCCGTACGAACTGCTGGGAAGCTGTCACATCAACATGCTTACCCGAACGACGGTGTTTTTGATTGCTCTTGCAGCAAGTCTGTGATACAGTGGTGTTCAAGCCCTTTCGTTTGACCCTTCTTCCTGTACTTTCACCCCTAGCTACACAGCAGCTTCACTGACTTCGCGAGACTCCTTTCGGGCGAAAACCCAGAAGGCTTCTGAACCAACCATTCCTATCGTCATTCCAGCATAATTTACCTCCATTCTTGGAGACGAACCAGAACATTCTCTCTACCCAGTACGTGCACTCACGTTTCTATATCCAATGAACCAATAACAGCTAGGTACAAAAACGCAGGACACAACTTTTCCTTTTGTTCGGGATTTTGGTTTGACTAAGGCCATGATGACTGCATCATGGATCAAGACCGTCAATGTTAACGCCTATGACGATTGGAACATTAGCTGTGTGGAGAACGACACGACATCAGAGTCACGGCCCACAAACTTCCACTTCCACGTCCTGGACCTTTCACAGAACATACGTATCTCTGAAATTCTGGCAGCTGCATCTTGGAGAAGCACTCCAGTCTTTTCGTCTCACTACTTTTGCGACATAGCTACCCAGGTGAAGGGGCTTCATTGTCTGGGACCTATTGCCACTGCCAGGCAGATCTCCAATCCCCTTAAGCACTACGCAGAGTTTTTCTTCGTATGCTTGTCCGCCGTATAAGTCTTTGGCCTCCTTTCGCCCAACTCGGGTCATCCTCGTGTGATTTTTGGCTGTGCGAAGTTGTTACTTTGGGAATGCCAGCTTGTAACCTGGGGTACCCGTCAGGTGGTGCCCATCCCCAACTTTGACGAGGTCTGCTACAATGCTAAAAATTGTAGGTAAAGGATATGTTCAGCGGCAACTAAAATGCCGGGTATTTTTGCCCTTCAGGGAATCCTAGATCTGCCACTGGCTGCATCCCTTACATGGTACTCTGTACTTACCTTCTTTAGTATCAGCAAATATTTATAGGATTGGGGAGGACAATGTGTAACTGAGACCTCCTATTATACTGAAACGTTTTAGATTCATTCCTATTAGTTCCGTCTTAAGTTTATAGAGGGCGCCGTGAGTTTTATGTGGGAATTTCTACTCGGTTTTCAGCCAAAACTAAACTAAACTAAACTAAACTAAACGAAACTAGCTTGTATTTAATTACTATTTAGTTTAGCTTTAGATTTGGGCTGAAAATGAGCAAAAATTACCAGATGGAATGCGTGGTGCCCTCTGAAAGCTCGGATGGAACTTATAGGAATGAGTGTAACGCGTTCAATAGGAACTTTTTAGAGTTACAAAATATTTTCTCCAACCCTATAAATTCGTGGTTAAACGGGTACCAGTTTGGATGTTTATTTGTCTGTCTTCTTACTGCAGTTAATTGTGTTCACTCCTAAATATTTCTGCAAGCTCATCACTCACCATTTTCAAGGGTAAACGAAAGTTTAGGGTGTTAAAAGGTTATGAGTGAATCAGGGCACCTGTGCGCGCGTTATCTCAGTTTCTATTGCTACGAAATAGCCATTACTTGTAAATTTTAGAATTCTTATTCTCGAATGTATTTTCCCTCTGCAGTGATTTGTTTAAACGCAGGCAGTTCGCATGCGCAGTTCGGGGTTAGTGAGCTGGCTGCGTTTAAACAAATCAATCTCTAGAGGGAAAATACATTCGAGAATACGAATGCTAAATTTACAGGTAATGTATATTTTCGTAGTAATAGAAATAGAATTTAGCCGGTGGGTGCCGGCAGTTCTCCATTTTTCATGTTTTTCACACAGAAATGTTAACAAAAACGTTAATACATATATACACAAATCGCTGTTTATGACATAAAGGAAAGAGGTTACACAAACTATTTAATTCCTGCTCCATTGCCTATGGCTGCTAGCATTCTCGATCGAATGGAGCCCCAGTCACTGCTGTGACCTTCGTAATGGGCTCGGTTAGTCATCTTTATGGCATTGGAGGAGTGGGCATGTCAGTAAAGGAGTAAGGTGGGGATGGATTTGGTGGCCAGTTCGAATCCGAGTCGCACCACTCCGTCGAAACGTTAAGTGCGTATAGGTGGATTGCGCTACTAAATTATTCCTAGTGTACTATTTGGTTGATGTTGGGCTTGATTTCCTCTTTGCAGTTAACAAAAAATATTAGCATTTTAAATAGTTTCTAAAGGCTTCATTTATTAATCGCCCGATTCCATGCGTTCTTGAGCTATTCTTTTCCATTATCGTTGATTGGATGTTGGTTGACGTTATCTCTCAGACTGTTGACTCTAGTCCTTCAGTCTGAAGTGGAAGCCTTTTATTTGCTTTGCTGTCGAGAACGCGTATGGGTACCGTGTTCTTAGTCCCCCTCCTCCCCTTTTATTTGGAGGTAAATGAGTTTTTTTGTGAAAAGTTTTGGTTCCTTAGTTCGACTGTATTTAGATGAACGGAATGAAATTTCGATCGTATGTTTACTCCAATGCGTTACTTTGCAATATTTTCGATTAGCCTATAATTATATTTCAGTCGTCATGTAGTGGCTCAATTGTGTAGTAATTGACGGAAGGAGGGGGGGGGGGAATTTTTAACGGTATGCGTGAAGGTAAGATATACTAGGAAGCAGGCTTTAGGCCCATTGAAGGTGGAGTGGATTGAAATTAAAGGTACGTGCATCCCTGTTGGCTTTCCTGTATGACTCAGTTTTGCGACATTAGTTCAAACGTATGTAAATGTTGCCAACACAGTCATTTTCTTGTTTTTTTTGTTCAAGTGCGAGATGATTTTGCGACATTAAAGGGATATACCTCCCAGCGCCATTTTTATCGATCCTCCACATCAAGTACGGCCTCAAAGGTTTATTTCTTTACCGTTAGTCTTTCCCTTGCTAAAAATCCTTTTTTAAATGTGGCGTCTAGGAGATTTTCTGTTGAATATAATCATGGAACTTATTTACGAACGACCCGTAACTATATGATTCATTGTGCTCTTACGATAATCATGACGTTTATCTCTGTGTGTGCATGTACTAATTTGCCAATAATTACTATGAGATCAAAAATCTAAAAACGTAATGCCGTAAAAATTAAAATTAATTATTCCAATAGATCGCCGAAACAAAATTATAAGACACTAGCTTCGAAAATTATAAATTGTGATGTTAAAATACGAGAATCATTCCGGTTTGTTACGACACGATTAATGCGTTCATGTTGGTTCGTCTCTTAGGCACAATGCCAAATGAGACAGTAGCGTTCTTCAACGCAGCTACTATCTCAGATGACCTTTAGTGTAAGTATGTAAGTATAGTAAGTATAAGCAGGGGTAGCATAAATATAAGAGGACGTGTATAAAGGACGTGTATATAATGCGCTCCTGGTATAAGTTTGTTGCAAATGCAACCGGAATGACAAGGACCTGGTGGCCACTGACTGCCATCCGATGTTAAAACTAAAAATTATAAATTACAAATGTTTAAGAGTTTAAAACATTAAAACGAAGACAATTGCCCGGCTGTAAAGGAAGGGTATATGGTGTTGGGTTGGGGTCACGAATGCCTTACCACCAAGGTTAGACCTACCAGGGACACAGTGGTCCCCGATGGCATCGCCAAACGTGAGGGACAAGTGGAGGGAAAAGCCGGGTATCATTGTCAACATTTCTGCAATACAATAAATATAATAATATTTAACAAAATATATATAAATGAATAAAATGCATTGCAGTTTAAAACTTGGTCAAAACCATTATTGTCAATCTTAATAAAGATAATAAGAATTAAAATAATATAAAATTAAAATATTAAAATAATAATAATAACAATAATAATAATTGGTTTGTGATAACACAAAAGGTCAAGAAAGGAATAATATCCACTTATATCTAGTCATAAAAAAAAAAAAAAAAGAGAAAACTAACAAAGTAAAGTCTGGCTAATAGCCGTCGTCCAAGAGAAAGTTATGCACAAGTATTAACATATTTACTTAAATCTACCTTATTGAGTTTACGTTTAAAAACAGCAAGAGATGTAGCCTGAGCAACATCAGCAGGAAGTGCATTCCATGGGTTTACCACACGGTGGGAGAAAAAAAATTTACGACAATCCTTCTTGATAGGCTGTACAGTTAACTTAAAACGATGTCCTCTTGTCACGCTTCCATCACGCAACAAGAAAAAATTATTTCTTGGTATACCTGTTAGACCATGGAGAATGGAATATGTCAATGACAAGTCCAACTTAAGTCTTCTCATCTCAAGTGTTTCCAACCCAAGAATCTGTAAACGTTCGGAATATGGTTTATTTCTCATACCCGATAAATACTTAGAACGATCTTTGAACCGACTCAACGTGTTTTATTTGCTTTTGCAAGTAGGGAGACCAAACTGGGCTGGCATATTCAAGAATTGGTCTCACGAACACCTTAAATGCCCAGACCAAAGTAGCCACATCACCAGAGGTGAAACAACGTTTAATTATGGCCAATTTCTGCCGAGCAGATTTTGCAATGTGGTCGCAATGTGATCCACTTTTCAAGTCTGACGTAAACCAAACACCCAGATCTTTTACCATGGTTTCATGATCTAATTCCACACCAAGTAGGAAATAAGCGTTTAGCAGGTTTTTTTGGCCAATATGGAAAATCTTACATTTAGGGACTGATATAGGCAAGCACCAATCAGTCGACCAGCGCTCAAATTCCAGAAGAGAGGCTGAAAGTTCCCCATAATTAACAGGGTTATTAACAACAGTGTATAACTTCACATCGTCTGCAAATTTTGGGGTTTTGATTTTGGGATTTAACACTTTAAGGTCATTTATATAGATAAGAAATAAAAGAGGCCCCAGGACAGAGCCTTGGGGGACACCACTCGTAACAGCGCTTTCGTCAGAGATAGCGCTTCCAACTTTAGCGCTTAGTGTTCGTATATACGCGGAAGGCGACCAGCGCGAACTGTTATAAGGCAGGCGGAATGTTATAAGGCAGGCCGGGTGTCCCTTTAACACTAACCTGTGTAAATGATGCAAACGCTATAGTCTCAGCGGGTGGCACGACATACTGGAAGGATTTATGTCCCTTTAAACGTGTATAAATTAAAATTAAATTTCAATCCACTGCACCTTCATTGTTTTTCCCCTCTCCATTTTATGGTTTTCATGCTAGAAAGTTTAAAAAATAACATGCCAAGTGTCAGTGATTACTAACTAATGGTAGGTTTGGTTACCATTTTCACAGTAAAGCGAGCAACAATCGCATCACACAAGACTGCGCGAGCAACTTTTAGTTGTTTATTTTTGCTCGGAAAATGATTAACTCCACTTTGCGCTTCCTTCCATTATCGTTTTATTACGGCTGTTTAAAAAGCTCAAGGCTCCGAATTTAAATTGGTTTTTATTTACGATCGGGAGGTGTCGGAGGAACGTTTCCTGGAATCCCAACTTCTGTTATTTTTGTGGAGAAGCAGAGTTAGTGGAGCTTCCACTCTATAGTTGGTTTTCTCGTAAACCTCTGATGTGGAAATAAGTACAGTAATGTTCACGGTTGGGTGGGGGCCTGGATGTGTTAACCTGAAATTTTCTTCTCCTTGGTGAGGTGTTCTGAAAGTGAATGTCTCCTCTAATAACAGGAAATCGTGGAAAGCGCTGGTGTGCAGCCTACTGCTTAAAGGCGAGGTCTGGATTAGGATGTTAATTTTTGCATGACAGACGGAATGGGTAGGGGGAGGGGGGTGGTTGGCATTTAGATTGCAGAAAGTAATTGTGCTATATGTTTCACTGCTGTCACACTTTTTCGATAATTGGCCAAGCAAGCGAAGCGAGCAAGGTTGAATACTCGACTGATTTTGTGAGTGTGCCTGTCTGTTTTGGGACACAATAGCGTTAGCGAATTTGGTGGCTGGAATGCACGCGTTGGATGGTTAGGCGGTGTGGAATTGTACCGACACGGAGTTACGTTAACTCTGGAATTTTCTTAAATTCTGACCCCTGTGTTGGACCCGGAATTACAGTAACTCCGGATTCGTGATTTGCTTTAAAAATGTCTGAAACAATCCGGAATTGTGGTAACACGGAATTACCGTAACTCCTGTTTAATAGGGTTGCGGTTTCGGATGTTATATGTATAGCCGCAGCGAGCGAGGCAGGGACGTTATTTAATCATCAATAAAATCAGGAGTTACGGTAACTCCGTGTTACCACAATTCTGGATTGTTTCAGACACTTTTAAAGCAAATCACGTTCCGGGTCCAACACAGGGGTGAATTTAAGAAAATTCCGGAGTTAACGTAACTCCGTGTCGATACAATTCCGCCGCCCCGATGGTTACGCCGCTTTTTAGTAGTGATGGTAAGGGAACCCGGTCATAAGGCTAGTGGGCCGAGCAATACAAACATGGCTGTTTTGAATTTCAGTCCTCCCAGACTTCCTAAAATTCCTTAAATATTTACATATTACTGGTTTTCGTAAAAGTAATCGAAATACTCACTGAATTCTGATTTTGTGCGTGTGCTTGTCAGTTTAGGAGAGGATAACGTCCGAAAATTTGGTGGGCGAAATGCACGAGTTCATAGATGAAAAACTCGTACCTCAAATATTTTCGGAGATATTCAGGTTTTCCGTCGTATCGTTAAAAAAAAACTGATGAAAAACTGGAGATATTCAGTTTTTGTGTTGGATCGTTAAAAAAAACTGACGAAAAACTGGAGATATTCAGTTTTTGTGTTGGATCGTTAAAAAAAACTGATGAAAAACTGGAAATATTCAGGTTTTCCGTTGGATGGTTAAAAAAAAACTGATGAAAAACTGGAGATATTCAGTTTTTATGTTGGATCATTAAAAAAAAACTGATGAAAAACTGGAAATATTCAGGTTTTCCGTTGGATGGTTAAAAAAAAAACTGATGAAAAACTGGAGATATTCAGTTTTTGTGCTGGATGGTTATGCCGCTTTTTAGTAGCGATGGTAAGGGAACCCGGTCTATAAGGCTAGTGGGCCGAGCAATACAAACATGGCTGTTTTAATCTTCAGGCCTCCCATACTTCCTAAAATTCCTTAAAAATGTGCATTTTTACTGATTTTCCTAAAAACACTCGAATGCTCGACTGAATTCTGATTTTGTGAGTGTGCTTGTCTGTTTGGGATACGATGACGTTCGAAGATTTGGTGGCTGAAATATACGAGTTCAAAGATAAAAAAAAACACGTACCTCAAATATTTTCGGAGATATTCGGGTTTTCCATTGGATGGTTAAGCTGATTTTTAGTAGCGGCAATAAGGGAACCCGGTCTGTAAGGCTAGTTGCCTGCAACTACATGAACGAATACATGTAAACATGGCTGTTCTAAACTTCAGGCCTCACGTCCTAAAATTCCTTAAAATGTTTGAATTTCTACTGATTTTCCTAAAAATCTCGTAAAAAACGTTTTTCTTTCCTAAAATATCACCGCATTTTCTTTGTAATCCACCAATTTAAAACATTCATCCAAGCCTTGATAGAAATAGAAAGAGATGACGCACTAGGCATCCTCCCCACCCAAACCAAAGTGGCAGATGTTAAGTGGAAGATGCACCAATCAGGACAGTTGTTTTTTGACCCACGAGGGAGGAAGCCGGAGTACCCGGAGGAAACCCTCGCGCAACGGGCGGGAAACAACTGGAGAAAAACCCGTACATATACACTTCTCTTCACCAGGATCGAACCCGGGTCTATAATATAAATTCACTGGTCGACTCTCGATTGCAAAAAATAATTGAATTTACTTCTTCTCCTTCAATGATATTTATAAACATGAATTTTTACAACGAGACATCGAACAAACGAATTTGTCCCGCAAGCCGGCAAAAGAGCGTCTCCGCCGCTTGCAGCAACCTTTTGCGAGTCTCTGTCCTTTGGCGCCAAAACGTTCTAATATAGTCTATTTTTGCGCCACTCAATCGGATACAATTTTACACAAGAATGGAATGTTAGTTCTTATGGTAAACTTGTTGCTTTATTTGGCGTTCGATGGCTTGGCCAATGTTTCCAAATTCCTCGGCTTCTCGAATGAGGTACTTACCCTTAATTGCAGGTAATTGGATAATGACTGTTATCAGGTGTTCGAATGGAACCTACCGCCAAACCTTACAATAAGAAACCAGAGATGCTAGGACCAAGACGCCTATCGAATCTGACACCTCAGTGCTCGCAGCTACCAGTGCACACGCTGAATAATAACTAATAATAATAATAATAATAATAACTGAATCTCAAGTGATGATTAATTGCAGGCGTTGAAAGCCACTGCAATTAAAGCTACTTTGAAAAAACGAGAATCAAAGACAAGACTTTAAAGTAGCCTACTTGTGACACAGTACCCTATTCTTTTATGAATAATCATAATCGTTTGAACTATACATTTCTTGTTGTTTTCTGATTTTGTGGTAAACGAAAATTGTTAGTACCGGTGTCTAAAGGGAGACAACAGTTGTACAGATAAAAAGAAATAATCAAATTGGCAGGAATTTGGAGAGGTGGGATGGTACAGACAGAGTAAAAAGGGAAATAAAGCCATAAAGATTTGTATGCTTCGTAAGTGCCATTGTACTCGTGTATCCGCTGTGTGTACTATGTATCCGCTGTACTCGTGTATCCGGCTTTATTACACCTCTTTGTTAAAAAAGCTAACGTGAGAAGTTTGGAAAAAAAGGCAATTTCGTATGGCGGAGTGCCAGTCATGATAAAAATAGGCTACTTTCAAAAAGCATTTCAAATGAAAATACCTAACTACCTAGGCGAGCAAGTAATTGAAAATAAAAAAACAAGTGAAAATAATTTTAAAATAAAATACACCCAACAAACGGAAAGTATTTAAATCAAAATTCAAAATACTTCTTAAGCATTTAAAATAATATTTAAAATATTTGTTTAAAATACTTGCTATCACTGATAGCTGACAACTATACATTTATCACAAAATTTGCTATGAAATGTTCCTAAATTCCTAATGGCCTGAAACTTTTACTAACCTTACTGAAATTGGTTCGTAAATTTCTTGTGTCCTCATAAGAGTCTTAAGACCTCCATTTGTGTGTAGTTAGTAATAATTAATTTAAGGAAAATTAAACTTCTAAATTGGTGGTGATGGGGGGGGGTGCGATTTCTTTCTTCCTCCTCCTTCCCTTGAATCTTCGCGCGAGGCGAAACACTCGATTTCTACCCCAGTTGGCCTTTGCTTAGAAGTAGCCATCTGCTTCACCGCTTCAATTCAAGATCGCGAAACGCTATTGAACGTGAAGTTGCCGCATGCCTGGAAGCATGTAGCATGCGTTGTATTTTATCGCATCGGTAGACGAATGTACATTAGGTTAGTTGACTGGGCCAGGTAATGTGCGAGTCGAGTTGACTTGCTACTCGCCCTTTCCTCTCCCATTGTGAACATCTACTCTACTCTACCGTGCGAGTGCACTTGACTCGCTACTCGTATGCCAGTCGACTAGCAACAAGTTTAAAATTTTGATGCGAGTTAGCGGGCGAGTTACGTTAGTAAGATGGCAGCACTCCAGCTGGCGGCAAAGTGGGGGAAGCTTATACGCCATCGCAATTTGTATGGATTTGCATGTAACTACTTTGACCGAGTAAGAAACTAGGGTAAACAGCAAACTCTCATATTAGTCGGCCCAGTTAACTCCTAAGGTACACGCGCCTTTATGCCACTCGTGATAGTGTTAGTTTACCTCATCAACATAAAATCTCTTGCGTGTTCGTATCGTTTTCGTTTCTTTAATTCTGGACACCTTTTGTTGTGCGGCTGCCCTTTCAGATTCTTTGGGCTTCTTATTGAAAAGTTCTCATAACTATCTTTAACCTTGTGCAACCTCCTCCTCCTCCTTTGGTTGCATTATTTGAAGGCACCTTTCTATTCCTTTCCCTGGCCTTCGTACTTGATTCCTTGTAAATATGGGAGAGTCCTGGTTCTCTTATCATTATGTTGTCTGTCTGTCTTGTCTTCTTCTTCCCATGCTTTCTCGCGTGTGCCCTCGTTTTCCACTCAAATCCCATCAAAATGCTTGTCAGGTTTTTTTTTTTCATAATTGCGGTTGCTTGCTGCCATCTGCCCGGTCTATCTGCGTAAACAAACCGTTTGTTCTGTTGCTTGCCATTCTGCAACTACTATTGCTTGATGACGTCATCCCACGGTTTCCGTTCGTTCGATATCGTCTCATTGGCAGAGTGCAGGTTTCACGGGCGGCTCAAGGTAAATTTTGCACTATGGCAAGCTGGCTTTTAGCAGCCCCCTCCCCCCAACCCGCCCTAGGTGCCCCTTCGCTTATGGGGGCGCCAATGGAGTGGGCGGGGGGGGGGGGGTCTTAAAGCCAGCTTGCCCAGGCGCAATATTTACCGTGTACTCTCGTCCAGTTTTGGCTTTTTGACCTTATTTTTTCATTTGGTGTCCTTTTCCTTCCCCCCTACTACTTACAACCAAGGAAAATTTCACCGACTTTGTAAGGTGCAAGGATATCCCTGCGATAACTAATTTTAAATTTAATATATGGCAGATGTTTAAGTTTTATCGTTTTTATACAATTTTAACCTCATTTGCATAATAATAGCCAGCCACAGGGCTAACAGCCAGCCACAATTACATGTAAATACGGTATACATAATATGGCCAAGGAATGGTGGTCGTAAGAGTTTGGAGACACAATGCCTTACCACCAAGGTTAGACCTGCTTGGGACTCGAAGGCCCTCGATGGCATCGCCAAACGTGCAGGACATGGGAAGGGGAAGTTTCCACACAGTGGATCGAGTCGAACTCGAGTCCAAGTTAGAACATAGATTAGAAAGTTAACTAGATATACCGTCTTACTTCTTCCCGTCCTACGCGGAGCTCTGGCGGTAGTTGCGGCAACTAATACATCTGCTAATGCTTTTGCCTTCGAAGCAGCAGAAGGCAAAGCATTAGCAGAGATGTTAGTAGCCGCAACTACCGCCAGAGCTCCGCGTAGGACGGGAAGAAGTAAGACGGAATATCTAGTTAACTTTCTAATCTATGGTTAGAACAACACTAGACGCGAACTTTTTGATTTCACCCATCCCAAACTTGCAATAAAAGAACTTAAAAGAACTCAAAAGAACTCATAAAATTAGTGATTTGTATCCATACTTTACTCTAGCTTTGAAACTGTAAATAATCATTGTCGGAGGATGAGTTCGTTCCGTATACTATTTACGGATCTGGCTAATTGAACCAGGTTTCCTGACCGGTGGCCAATCCATTGTTGTTGGCAGTGATTTTCAGGTAAATTCGGTTTCCGTTTTCATCCCCTTTCCTGGCTAATATTGTGATGAAATTCAGGTCATTCAGTAACGGGAGGTGAACTCCTGGAGAGGTTTAGCCAAGTGGAATTCCTGCTATTCTAACGCCAGCCGTCATTTTAAGTTGGGAGGTTTTTTTTTATTTATTTCTTTTTTAAAGCAGTATCCTGTTTTCCGGTGTTAGTGCTATAGCCATCTTAGAAGTCCGTTATAGTCCTATATAGCAACAGGTTGTGGAATGGCCTGCCAATAAAATGGTTTAGTTTATTCCCATTGAAGTTGGCAACAATTGGAACGATACTGTAGGATCCAAACACTATTAACATGTAAGTAGTTTTTTTTTAACTATATAGGCTTAAAAGGACATACCTCTACTTATTTTCGAGCATCCAGCGCGTAGGGGTGGCACGATACAAAAATGTTTCATCCCGATAAAACTTTTAAATTATCGTGGTAATCATTAATATCTCGATAAAACAAATTTTGAGGCTGAAGTAACCGTTTTAATTTTGTTAATTAAAAAAAAAAAACCTTGGATAAAGCCCCACAGCGCAACCCTCACGAAGCGAATTATGTGACACTCCCATTTGACCAGTAGACATGAAAATGCACTTGCCATTATACCCATTATTTCCTCACCACGTAGACCCGATTTAGCAGTTGTGGGCTACCTTATGCTTAAATATTGTTTGCATTCAAGTAAATCTCCAATAAAGTCGCTAGCAACACAGTATTGCCCACTTGGTTTTGATTCCGCACGACAGCGCTTGTTTCCAGCTATCACCTGTTCCGATCGATACGACAATTTAAGCATCGAGGTTTGCACGATAATTCGATAAAATCAAAAAAAAGTGCAATACGATAATCGACGAACATTTTTATCACGATATTATCGATTATCGGTGCAAAATTCGCATACGTTTGAGTGAATGTAGCAAAACTTGTTTCGTATGTGGGTGAAAACAGGAAAATTAAAATGTTTGCAACATATACACTTCGTTTGAACTAACAAACAGAAGTAAATCGCTGTAAACAATATAACGAAAATGATCGGGCTAATTCTACCAGGAATCCTGGCCGGTGGCCAATCCCTAGTTAGGGATGGGTTGGTAACCGAAACTGAAACCGAATTGTCGGTTTTTGCTGAAAACCGAAACCGTTTCGGATTTTGTGTCGGTTTTCCGTATACGGTGGTCGAAAAATCAAAAATTGATTTGTTGTTTTAATTTTTTTTTTAATAATTATCATTTTCTACGTGTAAATGACAGCAAAGCTCATAGCCATTAAAACAAAAATAGTAGTAGAAAATGCATGGTGCCACAACTATACCCCTGGTCTATGACGCTGCTGAAAGTGAAAGCAGGTGTGACGTTAGAAGCTAGTAATAAAACTGTTGCAAAAAAAAAATTAGAAATATCTAGTTTGGGTGGACGGCGGCAAAAACCGATACCGAAATCGAAACCGCGGTTTTGCGGGCGTGAAAACCGAAACCGGAACCTAAAAAATGAAGCCGATCCATCCCTATCCATAGTACAGTAAGCCAGGTTTTCGCTAATAACTTATTTCTCCATTTTCCTGTACATTATTTACAGCCATTTATATCTTATTTATTTATCCTTCGTGAGTCTTAAGCGTGTGTATTGATATGTCTTCCCTCTCCATTGCCTATGACCGAGCACATTCGGTCGAATCGAGTCCTGGTGACTGTTGTGACCTTAACAACGGGTTTAGTGAGTTAGTTGTCTTTACGCCAGTGGACAAGTTGCTATATGGGTAAAGGCAGCGTGGCAGTGGTATCGTGATAAGACTGGTTCACCGGTTCGAATCCGGGTCACGTCGCTTGAATGAAACGTAAGTGCTTAAAGGTGGCTTACTGTAATCCGTTATTCTGGTGTGTGGTTTTCGCTGATGGTTTATTTCCCATCTTCACTAATGTTGCAAAACTCAGTCGTACAGGTAGGCCAATGAGAAGGCATGTACCTTTTAATTTTTCAAAACGGCTTTTTTTTTTTGTAAAGTATTATTGTGAACATTCATTAGGTCTAAACTAGCAAAATCTGATATGTATCCATAGCAAATCTAAATTTGGTAGGAGGTTTCGTAAAATAGCCGCTTTTAATACCTTTAGGTTAGCCATCTTCATTCAGTATGGCATCATGGCAAAGTGGCCTGGTGGTTAGCATAACCACGTCCCATGCGCGAGTGCCCTGGTCCTAGCCTGACCTCAGCGACCCCTGGTGTTTTTGGGATGAGAAGGGCCCTGGGATGCCTCATGCCCGTGCCGAATGTGACATGTGACACATCGTAGGTATTCCCGATTGGAATTACTGTGTTATTTAAGTGTTTTCACGTAAACTGAAAATTATTCCATGTATCTTGCTGTTGTAATACAGAAAGGCAATTCCGTATCACAACAATAGTTTTTTCACCACCACTACGGAAATAGCTGAGAACATCTCCTCTTTAGGATCTTCAACTTGTCAGTGCCATCCATGGTAATAAAATAACTTGAACTTAAAGGACGGTGCTATCCTGCCTATAGTGTCGTCGCAGTTCAGTCAGCAGGCCACACCTCGTGACTTCGGAGAGTGAAGGCTGTAAAATGGCATAGCCGGCAGGATATAAATAAAAAAAAACAAAGGCAGTTTTCCTACTCCTTTTATGCGTGTGTACGCTACATGGCTGCAAGGAAACCGGAACAAAACGAATTGTCATTTAACGTATTGAAAAGTATTTCTCCTCAATGATACGCTTCAGCCATTGCCCCGATAATGAACGAGGATGATGGCTTCTGTAAATACGTTCGGTTGAAATTGTACGTTTGTTACGTCATCACGGGGATGCTAAAGCGGACATCTTGAGTCAAGGAAACCAGTACCGTAGCTGAGAATTCTGGGGCCCCCCTGCGAGTAAAAATCTGGGGCCCCTGTTACTGCGGGGTGAATTCAGAAATTTACGGTGCGATATCGGTACCACATATTTATTGTAGGCTACATTACTACCATTTTTCATGAATTATACAATGAAAATTTAAACATTTTTGCCCAGTATTTCAATTTTGTTTTATTTCCTTGGGAAGGGGTACAATTATTTTCTTTTCTTTTATTCTTCATGTTGCTAGTTATGGTTCGTAGGAACTAAGGACACGAATTGGTATTTTTTTTTTAGTTTTGCTAGCCAGCTCATCTTGACATAACGCGTGACTCGTTAGAGGAGCTAGCTGGCGCTGCAGTCAGCTTGGTTGGCCGGCATAATGAAAGTCAACCGCTTCTTTTTGTAGGGAACAGAATGGGGTGGAACATTTTGTTTTTAATTCGTGCTACTAAAATAACTACTGGCAAATGAATGACTACATGTAGGTTTTGAGTGGGTCAGGCACGTTGTCTGTTTGGTTCGGGCTAACAGCTTGTGCGTCTAACCGTTTGGAAATGGCAATTAATAAGTGACATTTTTTTCTGCAAGCTCGGAAATCTGGGGCCCCCATTTGAGCACCTCCCCCCCCTCGCCTTGCGGGGGCTACACCTACGGCCCTGGAGAAAACATTATGTCATATCGGCGTCGTTTGCCAACCCTACCAACCCCTTCTGTGGAATGTGGGAGTTAAAATAAAGTTGTCCAATCTTTCTTTGACTTGAAAGCTGATTTGAGTTAGGAATCATTACGTCATATCGTCTTAAATTGCATCTGTTTACCTTGATACCAACAAGAATTTATAGGGTTGATACCAACCATATCTGTGGAATTTGGTTGTTGTTGCTAAACATTGCCAAGCATGAAGGAGTTGATGAGCTCGTGCTTACATACACGCTCTGAACTGTGACGTCACACTTTCCCAACTCGTGTTGTGAGAGGTATAAGCAAGAGACTAAAGGACCGTACACATCACAACGTCACCGTCTACGTTGTCCGGCTCCGTCTCCGGCGCAGCAACGCTGAAAAACGGAGACCACTGCCACACCTGTCCGCCAAGAACGCTTGCTGACCCCTTTATTCCCACCTCCCCCAAGTAAAAGGAATGTAATCGTCCGAATGCAAAACTGTAGGTACGCATTGAATTGGGGTCATTCGTGCCACTAAAACCAATTTCGGCGTGTGCTTGTATTGCTACTAGTTACGTACACTTGATTTTAAAATTATTCTTTTCAATTTTCGGTAGTTTTCGATGGTCTGGTGTGGAGCCGCCATCTTTGTCTCCAGCGCTGAGAGAAAGACACGTGTGGCGCTAAGCATTTTGATTGGCTGACGGACAACTCCACCGGTCCGTCAACCGGAGAGAAATGAAATATTTCAAAACGAGTCGGAGACGCAACGGAGGCTCTACGTTGTGCCCGCAGGCTACATTTGAGGCATCGGACGACGGACATGCCGGACAAAACGGTGCGGTGTGGCATGGCCTTTAGGCCCGTATTCTGAACGCTGACTAAAGCTCGTACTTGACTTGAAATGACGTCACACCTATTTAGTGCCATTCACCACCAGAACTTCTTTTGGATACATTTGGGTGGTGAATGGCACTTAATAGGTGTGACGTCATTTCAAGTCAAATAACGTCACACCTATTAAGAGCCATTCATCACCCGATTTCTTCCAAATGTATCCAAACGAAGTTCTGGTGGTGGATGGCACTAAATAGGTGTGACGTCATTTCAAGTCAAGTACGAGTCTCAGTCAGCGTTCAGAATACGGGCCTTTGGCCTTTCTTTGATTGAAAGCCAATTAGAACAAGTGGGCTTAAGTTTGCCTAAATAAATTTTGGCGTTGTAAATGCTTACACCATGCGCTTACCTTTCATTAAATGGACATAACTCCGTCCAGTGCAACATTTACACAAGTTAGAGTTAATGTCACAAAATCATCTCGCATGAAAAAACAAGAAAATAAATGTGTTGGCAACATATATATACGTATATACATATATATACGTTAACTAATGTCGTTTTTTAAAACTGAGTCATACAGGACAGCCAACAGGGATGCATGCACCTTTAAAGGTGCATTCCTCCCAGCGCCATTTTTCTTTATCCTCCACATCATGTACGGCCCCAAAGGTCTATTTACTTACCGTTAGTCAATCCCTTGGTAAAAATCCGTTTTAAAATGTGGCGTCTAGGAGATTTTCTGTTGAATATTGGGAACTTGATTTACGTTCTTCCAGAACGTATATGATGCTTTGCGTGCCTACAATGACCTTGGAAGTTTTATCTGTGTGTGCGCAGTACTAATTTTAATCGTTTGCTAGTAATTACTATGAGATCAAAAATCTAAAAGGCTAATGCAGTAAAGATTAAAATTAATTATTTCAATAGGTCTCCGAAGCATAAGACACTAAACCATGCGCAATGGCTGTTTGCTGTGACGTCACCATGAGTTAGCCAATGACGAACGAGAACAACGGCTGTTTGACCGTCTGATTGGACTAGCCCAGTCACGTGATATGCACGTCACAGCAAACAGCCATGGCGTGTGGTATAGTCTAGAAAATTATAAATTGTGATTTTAAAATACGAGAATCATTCCGGTTTGTGACGACAAAATTAATGCGTTCATGCTGGCTTGTCTGTTAGGCGCAATGCCAACTGAGACAGTAGCTGCATTCTTCACTGCGTGGAACGAAGCTACTGTCGCAGTTGACCTTGGCTATGGTAAATGCGCGGATGCGATCGGCGTGTGGTCGTTGTAAAGCAGGCAGAAGGTTATAAGGCAGGCCGGATGTTGCCTTAAATTTTGACGTAAGAACAGTTTCGACCTTAAACTGTGACATAACATTTCCCTAAGTCGTGAAAGTGTGAGATTCTGCCTTTCTTGGACTGAAAGCCTAATTTGCCACGTACCCCCCCCCGGAGGGGGCCCGCCGGGGGGGGGGGTGACATTAAGAATAAGAATTCTCTCATATGGATGACAGAAATTAAACCTGGCACGAACAGCTAGTGTTGTAAGGTAGCACAGATAAGTGGGTACCCCTTGTCTCTAAACCAAGAGGACACACGATTAAATAGCGTCTCCGAACTCTATTAATTCCGTTGGCTTCCAAGTAAAGGGCTTAAAATCCAGGGCCAAGGGCAGTAGGTACAATCAGGAGCCGATGAACGTGCATTTTTTTTCCTGGTACAATGTAAATAGCTCGAAAATGTAATGTGTTTTCGTGTTTCAAGGGTATTTTTCATCCAAAGCATTTTGTTTTTAATATAGCTTTCAATCTGCTCTCTGTGCGTTGGTTTTTTTGTTTTTGTTTACATAATTATGACTGGTTTTTATTAAATAAGTACGTACGGTAATAATTTTCCCTTCCTGTACTGTGAACTCGTTGCTTTACAGCAACCTTCACGTGAAACAATGATGAAAACACTCAACGAATGGAGCTGAACTGTTGTAGTGCTCAGCAGTTATCTGGATTACATTGCCCATTGCCTTGAAAAGCCAAAATTCGAGGCTTAAAAAACCTTGAAATGGAAATTTTGTTGTTGAAGCCTTAAACTAACAAATAAAATAAAATAATTAAAACTTCGTTGAATTTCTTCAGACCGCGTTTTTTCTTTGAACGATACGTCTCCTCTTAGGACTTGTGACAAATATTGGTGCAATGCAGTGTAAGCAGTCTGTGCCAGAAGGGGTAGCAGGTGTTGTTGTTGTTCTCCTTTGATGAGGGAGAGGACTTAATGTTATTACTTATTTACATTATTTAACAAGGAAAAAAGAGAGGAGAAGATGAAATAACAAAGTGCTGCTCTAAAGCTCATACATGTTGAAATTACTTTGTTAAATCAAATGAGTTTTCCTTTTTTTTTTCAAATTAAGACATTACCGATAAAAGATGTATAAATTGAGTGTGGCTAGCAAAAACTGGAAATATTTGGTAATTTTACAGAAATCCCTGAATTTGCTTCAAGATTAGGGGTGTGTGAGCTCAACCTTTTTGCGAGCCGAATTTGAGGGCAGAGCTTCGAGTTGAGCTCGAGTTCCGACGATGTTGTACATTCTTATAATACCCCAAGTCTATTAAGCAATAATTCTATAGAATTTAAGTAAAGATAAGTTTTGCTGCATTTTATAGAAGAAGAAGTAACGGGTTTTGTTCTTAACTTGTCTAAACTCTTCGAGTTTGAAGTTTTCAGATCGAGTCGAGTATACATACGGAAGTCGAACTCGAATGGAAATGTCGATTTTTGTACACCCGTTTCAAGCTGACCTTAAAAAACTTGAACGTCCTTGAAAATGCTAAAAGTCTGTTGTGCACGAATCCTGAATTACACACCATGAACTCAGCATCGAAACCTTTCCATATCATCTAGAAAACTAAAATATCAAGTCAAGCCGCTGGTGGTTTTTGGCTCTAGCCTATTTCAAGTGATTTTTTTCGTTAAAAAAAATTGACAGTGCAGCTGGAGATGACCTAGCATGTCACCCAAAAATGCTGACAATCCAGACACTACAACGTGCGCTGTGTTTTAGATGAAAAAAAGTCTCGGTTAAAAAAAAAGAACAAATTGTTGCATTGGCGGTAAGCAGTAAACACCACGCAGCTTCATAAATCCGAAATAGATTCTTAATGGAGTCTTAGTATTTTTTTCTTCTTATGTTTTTTTTTTTTTGGGCTGAGTGATCTTCCATTATTTTGCCCTAAAGACAGAATTCGAATTTTATTTAGGATCTAATTAATCCACTTTTTTTGCCACTAAATGGCGATGTCAAGCAAAACTAGCTGCCCAGCTAATTTGCACCGTGCCACATACGAATTTATTTTATTTTATCTATCTTATTTTATTTTTCCTTCTGAAAAGCTGCAACTTGTAAAAACAAAATGATTTATGAACAGTTTATGTATACAGTTTGAATGACAACGCCATCTACTGGCATGAAAATATAAACGAAATTTTTATTGTATAAAAATACTGCGCACGAAAATTTACAATTAGTCTGGTGGAAATCATCCATTTTTGGAGCGTACCTTGCATTTTTCGGAAATAAAAAATTTTTTCGTCACAAATTTATTATCGCAATGTCTGAAGTAGTAATCAAGATGGTGGCATCAAAAATACCTTGGGCATTAAAGATAGCACCAAAGTGGCGCCCATTTTTGGCCATTTGGCCTATTATGCAAGAACCGTTAGTGATACACAAAAACGGTTGAGATAAAAGTTGTTTCCAATAATGTATTCTACAATGTCATTCCATACATGTTTTTCATATCGTACGGTTTTCGAGAAAAAATGGATTTTCGGCCATTTTCGGCAATTTTTTGGCCAACACAGGCGTCTCAATTTGTCAACTTACAACTTTCAACTGCTCCTTTGCCGTTTCTAATTCAGGTGGATGGCTCCATTAGATTCATTTGACAGGTGGGAATACCTTCTTTGCAACACGGGTCGTTGAAAGGGTCTACGACTGTTAGGAATCAAGTTGCGCCTGTTTTACTAGGGGCTGGTATCACAGTCATCGTTGGATTTTTCGAGGGTTTTGTCTTTTTTTTCCCATTAATACCAGACTTCTTCAGTGGCTTGGAAGTTTGACGCTCTCCCAGCTGAAGCCATGGCGCCAGAAGGCAAGCCTGACAATTTTGCTAGGTAATTCCAGTTGGAAGTTGTAGGATTTTTTTTACATGTCTCAACCTACATGAGCAAGAGGCATCACAGGGCTCTTCTGTTCCCGAAAAGAGCCCTTGGGAAGTATTGTGATGATGGCCTTACACGTTAGGAGGCTACACACTGCTGTGCACCTTGCAACTATCTAGAGGTGGACAGCATTTGATTACTGGCACGGTGTAACTACGTTGAGGGGCCACCATCACAAGATTTGTCTGGACCGACTAACTTCTGTCTCGTACCCAGCTGTAATCACTAAGCAGGCCACCCTGTTCCATGCTTTGCTTATTCCTCATCTGTACGTGTAGTGTCCATAGGTTTGTCTTTCATCTCACAGAAATCGTGATAGCCTACGAACTTTTTACGGTAAACTCATGCGGTTTGCGGCATTCGTTAGCTTTATTTTTCTCTTCTTCAATTCCTGTTCCGGCATATATTGACGTAAACTCGATCCTTACGCCCCATGTGTACAATTTAGAGCCGTGATTAGAGAAAAAAAGCTAACATGGAGAGCTGAGTTTACAATTAACCTTGTAGAAAATTCCGTATGTTTTACTCTGAAGGTTAGGCTTAACAGTAGGATCGACGTCCTGCAATTAACCTTTGCAATTAAACCATTTATTTCTCGTAAAACTACAGATTTTGGGAAATTTGCACCAGATATCATTTATGTCGGAAATGTTCTGCTCTACAACTTTAGTAGCCCTATCCATTATTATTGTAAAGTTAATGGGGAACGTAATAATGGACAAAAACCCTCAACCGGAAGTCACTTTTCGCCATGTTTCCTAGATAGCGGCGAAAAGCTCAACTCTAAACGTGAGGAGTATTAGGATGTTGGTTAGTATGGCGAATAGGGATTATGTACCAATTAAGAGACGTTTCTAGTTCCCTTGAAAATATCCGTTACCTTTTTTTATTTGCATTCTCCTTCTCAAATGCTGTTCAATATAGAGAGTTAATTAAAAATTGAGGCTGCCCGTCCGAGTCACTACGCACTGCGCAGCTCTACTGCGCAGCCTCGCTAATAATTAAAGTCGAGCGGAGCCGAGGAGGCCACCTTTTCTTCTCTACGCACCTTCACTTCGATACCGGTTATGCCACGAGCGAAGGGGACGCCCATGGACGGTTCCGCAGAAGGAGGAGAAGGAGAATGCAAAAGGGCAATAGAAACCAAAATCAACCAGGTTACTCTGGTAGTTTGGAGTTTTTTCTCCTTAAAAAATGTTTAAGGTCAAAATTGAGCAGATTCATCTACACGATGCTAAATGTAAATGCCATCTGAAAGAAAATTAAATCTAAAATTTGACTTTGTACTTTAAAATACTATTGACTTTGACTATTGACACATTCTGTTATGTGAATAGGCCTACTTGTTTGATTAATCGTTCGTGCCACATGCGCCATGGTGCTTGAGTGATGATGGCACTCAGCATGACTTAGTGCTTGAAGACGTAACCTGTTCAAGCTTGGTTGTAACTATAAAAGGGAATCTGGCCTACTTGGCGTGATAGTGTGAGAGACTAGCCACTATTTCAGAAGCCACACAATTAAGGCCGCCCGCACACTGAGCGACTTGGCCGCGCGGCCAGGTTGCTGCAGCCAATGAAAATGATTAGTGCGTGGTTTTACATAAACGGTAAGCATTCTCATTGGCTGCAGCGACCTGGCCGCGCGGCCAAGTCGCTCAGTGCGCGGGCGGCTTAAATCCTTGCTGTTCTGTAGACTCTTTCGGTCCTGCCCGGGATTGGTGGTTCCCCGGGTATTCCCCTTCCCTCATTTTACTTTCACAAAGACCTGCTGAGGCCTTCTTTCAAAAAAGGCCTGATAATCCATTGACATGAGAATATAAATTGCTTCAGTGTCTTTTACACCAACCAAGAATTAATCATTTTATTATGAATTTCTAATCTTGATTAGTCGAACCTGTAATTTCATTTTATTTTGATTTAACTTACGCATTTGAGTCTAACATCATCGAAAGCAAAAGTAATGGTCCTACAAATGAACCAGCCAAAATTCTCCAACTTGCTCGACAATATAGCGAAAGGGTCGAGACTCCCCAAAGCTGCTGCAGATTAAAAAGATTTGTTATAAGGTGGTGGTGGGGGGGGGGAATACAGTAAGGGCCGTAGCCCCCCCCCCCCCCCCCCCCCCCGCACGTGCGGGTGTTTTTTCAGGCGAGGAGTGCGAAGCGCGACGAGGCCTTTGAGTAGACTACCATATTGAGTTTTGTTTACAAACTCGAGCTTAGTTTGGTGGTACAAGTTTCAAAAAAGATCACTGAAAAAATCATAAAATTTCAAACAAAGAAAAATCTAAAGTTCAGAATTTGATGGAAAATATAGTTAAAAATTGAAAGCTGCCATGAAAGCGAGGTATGGTTACGCGGTCTGTGAAGATAGTCAATTTGTTGGTAAGCGAAATACAAATAGACTGTTTCTGAATAAAGCGTACAGTTTGGAATGAGTTAATCATACACGTTTATAATTTCAAATTTCAAGCCAGACATGAAAATGACTATTTTTTTTTAAGTCTTCTTTAAAAGCCGAGTTATATTGTTGAAACACTGAAACGATAACCCACAACTGGATTACCGAGTTAAAACGACTTGTTTATTAACTAGTTTTAAACTCGGTGATCAGAACAAAAAAAAAAACATTACTTTTCTAAATGGTATTAAAAAAATGTTCGAATTGCCACAAAACGCCATCCTGGAAGCACAGCTCCCTAAACTAATTCCTAAGTCCACGTATGGTTACATTAAGCAAAACAAAAAAAACAGGTTTTCAAAAAACTCATATTCGCAACCAGGAAAATAAAATTCATTGGGAACGGGATTTTTTTTTTGTTGGGGAAGGGGGGGGGGGGGGGGGGGGGCCTCATTTTAATTCCTGTGCGGGGGTATAAAAAAATTCTTGGCTATAGCTCTGGTTACAGTATGTCAACATTTTGGACCTTTCTTGACGAACTACCGTGGTTTTCACCGTTCTGTGGCCCATTGTTAAACATATTCTGCCTCCCCCTCCCTGGCCGGAGGCAGAAAAGCTTAAAAAGGTGTACCATCAAAGGTGAAAAGTAGTGAAAGGTATTATGGAAAAAAACCTCCAAAATTTTATGCGTTGGCTTGCTTTGGCTTCTGGCGCAATTTTTTTTTTTTTAATGGGCCATCGAAAAGAGAAAAAAAATGGTGAATCCAGCTGTTAACTCGGTTTTCTCCAAATCATCTAATTAGAGAATATAGCTTCTATATTTCAAAACTCGCTCCAATTTCATTTATAATTCAGGGATCGTGAAAGACATTTTTACCCTCAACCTGGAAAACAGGGAAAACTCGGGGAATTTAAACTACCTTTGGGAATTCTGATTTTTTTTTTACAAAAAAAATTGTAAAACTCGGGGAAAAAATTAAGATTTTAAATAATGTGTGTCCTAAAAGCTTCAACCTGTTTATCGCAAAACTGGTAAAATATGTGAAGAAAATTCCTTCCTGAAATTACGATAAGTAGCCTGTAAAATGACTTCATCTACTCTGGAAAACCTGAAAAATTCAGGGAAATTTATTTCAGTATTTTGGTGGGTACCCTGATATCCTTTTCTTTCCTTTTTTTTTTCTCGAGGAAAGGTGGGCCTGATACTCTGGCAACCAACCGCAGGGATGCTGCCAGTGTGAAAAAAGTGTGAAAATTTGCTAGTGGCAAAATAATATATAAAAAATAAAAAAAAAAAAATGTGAAAATACGAGTGTTGGTGCGAAAAAAAGGCAAAACCCACAAACGAATTAAAAACAATCAAATTATCCGCCCTTATTTTGGGCCTGGAATTACGTCCGCATGCCTGTGGTTAGAACACACAAAAGAAAATTGGTTGGTTTACGGGCGGAGGCGCTTTAAATTTGCTTTCGCTCTCTTGAGTGAAATTACAGGGGAATTACAATGGTTACTGGAAAAGAAAGTTTTTTTTATTAAAAAAATGTGAAACTGGTGGTATATGAAAAGGAAGAAATAGTGATACGAAAATGAAAGTAGGTACGTGAAAAATTTGAAAAAATAAAAAAACAGGTATGAGAAAAATGTGAAAAAATGAAAAACGGGTATGTGAAAAATGTGAAAAAAATTAAAAGTGGGAATGTAAAAAAAATGTGAAACAAAGTTTGTACTCCCGGCAGCATCCCTGCAGCCGCCTCTTCCCCCCCCCCCCTCCCCCTCTGTTTCCCTGCCTACAGCCGCCTGTGGTGGTAGTCTTACATTGTCATTACTGGAAGGTACTTTGCTCAGTGCTCTGCTCAGTTTACTTTACACGTAGGCCGAGCTCTCCCACCGCTCAGTTACCATGCATTGCACCACCAAGCAGTAGTAGTTGGTCTAACCTAATGGAAGACTTTCCGTAGATTTTGTTTCATTACCTTTACAACACATGGATCAACAAACTTTTATTTTTGTTGCCCCCTTTTAAAACCACTTTCAGCTTCTTTTCCCTTTTACCTTTCTTTTTTTTCGCAAGAATATGTATATTTCATTTCTGTCATTCCTGCCTCAACTGTAATGCAGCTTTATAAATATAATAAGAAGACTTATTTTGTTGGGCGCTTGTAACTTTTGGCCCCAGGGCTCTCAAGTTGGCCTGTGGGGCGTGACTATGCGAGTAGGCAAAGCCTTGGCTCGGCTTCTCCCTGTGCTCACCTACCTAGCTTTCGCTGTACTACGCTGGCTAGGCACACGGCGTTCTACCTTCTCTTAGTTTTCTTTGTCCCTGGCTGGTAGAGGATATTTACCCCTGAGGGACTGGGAACGCTCCCTGCACCTTGGCGCCCGAGAAGTCTTGCCAACATCAACACACATGCCTAGCCAGTAACACATCACCATGCACTGCACCTCGCTACGCTAAAACACACTACACCATGACGGTAAGTTTGTGGATATGTGAGAATTTTCGGTGAGACCGTGTGTGTTATCGCGCTGTTTGTCGTTGATCTGTCAAGTGTGAGTTTGTGGAGTTAGCCCTGCATTCCTTCGTGACTTGGGCGTGGGCCATGTTCCTGTTGAGTTGCTTGTACTGGCCAGGTTGCGGTCCGCCATGACACAGGTGCATCCGTGTGTGGAATGATCCGGATTCACTCACCTGTTGAATGTCACTTTTCGTTTTGTTTTAAGTTTTGGTGCCTTTCCGTTACGTGTGGTGGATTAATGTGGAGGAGTTGTTGAAAGGTGTGGTAGGGTTGGTGTAGTTTGGCTTACTCCGTGCTGGTTGTGCACCCGCAGTGATGAGTTTGAGTTGAGTTTTTTGAGTTCGAGTTTGGTGTAAACACTTGCCTGTGATTCGTGCCAACCGTCGTATCGGTCAGTGCTTGTGCCAAAGAGAGAAAAAAAATAACGACGGTAAAGCGGTTTGATGTAGCGTGCTGCGTTTGATCGATTGTTGTGTATTGTTGTTGTTAATGCTTTGTGGGAATGTTACCACCTTAAATAAAAACTTAAGCCATGATGACCTCCCTCCCCCTCCCTCCGCTACAGCTTTGGTGGTGCAGAATTGGTAACAATCTTGATGCTGTGGTTCAGTGTGAATGTTGAGGACGTTGTAAATTAAAGGGGCTGTCCTTGCTTGTCCTCCTGATTGCTGTATTTACTACATACCACGCCGTTGCCAAAAGTCACCTAAGTTGCAAACGCAATTTCATCTTAGGAGTTTGTGAAAATAAATGGTTCCGTCAACCCTTTCCTGCCCATTGCATACTGGTCGGCTAGCCTATTGAACAGCAAAAAAAACCTCCCACCCCAGCGTGGCGTACGAGTTTTGTTAGGGGGACCCCAGGCAAAGTGAGCATGCACAGCCCAGTGGTTAGCGTCCCCCCAACTAAAACCAAATGACAGTCGGTTCGAATCCCGTGACAACCTATGAAGTTTAACAAAAAAAATTTCATCCAGTTTGGCATGGCGCTAAAGGATTAGTTACTCGTGTCGTGTCAGATTAACAATGTGCTTGCTTGCTTGCAGCGGAGCTATCATGTTGCAAATCAGAAAACTTATAATCTAAATTCCTGAACTAATGAGAATAAAGGCACACTGTGTTGATGCTAGACCAACCCCAGATAACGTGTGTGAATGATTACATAAACGCAGAATTTTCCGCGTCGGAGTTAGGCTTAAATACCTTCCCCGTGCAGAAGTAAGATTCGAATTTTAATTTTGTTGCAGTCCCTCCCATTTTTTCTATCGAATTAATTTTAATAGCCGATGGGCTTTTAAGGCTACGTTCCAAGTTGGCTTTCCTGTATGGCTCAGTTTAGTAACATTAAACTTACTTCAGATGCATGTAAATGTTGCAAATTCATTTTCGTCCCCTCGTTGAAACACCTTTGCCACGTTCACTCTAACCTATGTAAATGTTGCAAATTCATTTTCCCCTCGTTGAAACACTTTTGCCACGTTCACTCTAAACTATGTAAATGTTGCAAGTTCATTTTCGTCCCCTCGATGAAACACTTTTGCCACGTTCACTCTAACCTATGTAAATGTTGCAAATTCATTTTCGTCCCCTCGTTGAAACACTTTTGCCACGTTCCTCTAACCTATGTAAATATTGCAAAGGCTATTCCGTGCAGGATACTCGAATATAGTGAGAAGGTACGGGTATTTTAATAGGTGATTGACGGTAGTTATTGGTGCAGAAATTCACCGGCCAGTTGGCACTTGAATTAGGCAGGTTGGTGATTATCATGTTGGTCCAGTAGCCAATTTGGCCGGTGGATTGGTGGATGATAAATAGGGCTGAAACAAACTGGACGTATTTTTACTAATTTCTTGTAAATTTTATGAAGGTTTTTTTGTCAGCTTTCCGATGGATTAATCCCAAGCTAAAGCTTTTCGTTTCGGAAGTTAGGAGAAGAAATGTTACGGATAAAGAGGTTTTCTTTATTTTCAAACAAAGTTTTGAAACCTGTGTTCCTACTAGGCCAGGGAAAATACCACAATTTATAAGAAACTTGGGCTTTGACAAATTCATAGATCGGCACTTTTTGATTGAATAATTTTTTTTTTTTATTGTTTACTGGCCTTCCAGTGTCTAGAAACGGAATTTTTTAATTTGGTGACAAACGTTTCTCAGTTAGCGACTAAAAATTGTGCTCTAACAGCCAATAACGAGTTGAGAAAAATATGAATCTGCACCTATAACAGTGTGATTATTGGTAAGAGGTGGTAACTGGTAATCCATAATTAAAAATGCAAAAATAAATAAGCTTTGAATTTTTGTGTCGAATTGTGCGCCAGTAGTTCTCGGCCATCATAGTTCAAAACCGTCCTGTTAACAAAATAAGCCTAGCCATTTCATTTCAAAATAGGCATTAGCCTGTAATATTTTTTAATTGTATATTATGATGCGTTTGCTGAAGCAAGAATGATTTTTTTCCTCAGAAATTAAAAAAAAGGTGCTGTGCTGTTGCTACGAGTGGTGATTAGTGTGTGAACTTTTCTCAATGTAGTGTGTATTTACATTCACTGTAATCGCCGGTTACCGGTCAGAGAAAAATATTAACACTGAACCCAAAAGAATCACTGTTGGTGGTCGTCATTTGGCACGCTTTTTAATAGATTAAAATTACACCTAAAAGTAATCTCTGGTCAATCAATATGCATAAGTAATATGTTGTAAATCATCATCCATATAAAAATTGCCTAGACAAAAAAATGGGTTTTTTTGTGCTACGGCTAGTGGTCAGTATTGTAAATGTTCAGTTGCCAATCATGAAATATTAGTTGCATATTGTTTATACATCCTTCCTCCCTCCTGTAAATGTCAGGTGAAAAAATTGCATGTAAGAAACATTTAGGTAGGCTACTGACCTACTAAACTGGAGAGTTGCAGTGATAGATTGTTGCAAGGGTTGAGGTTGGTGTGTTAGCAGGTGTCCAACAAACCACGTAATGGTTTTACACTCTGAACAGAACAGTTTTAAATTCTGGATACCAGAGACTTTGATAGATTTAGTGTGTAGGCCTACGTGGAATGTGGTAATTCTAAATTTTGTTTTTGGTGCAAAGTAGAGAAGTCACTTCAGTCAGCTAACCACAAATCAAGAAAAAGCGGGAAGGTCAAAGTATCAGAGCTCAATTTTCAGTCGCCAGACTGAATGCGTTTTCGCCATCTGACCAGTGCCAATTTTTTTTTTTTTTTTGGGGGGGGGGGGCAGTAAAAGAATCGCAATAAATAAATAACACAGCAAAAATGGTATGCTACACTAAAAACTAGGCTAAACCTTTTATGGTCAGACTAATAGCACGGGTCTATACTGTGGGTATAAAGTATGTTTTAGTGCATCCCTCACCCCTGCCCATTTGTTACTTTTCATACATTTTACCAATCAAGGCTGGAGCCCAAGCTAGGCGGAACGGATGTATGGTATGGTGTTTTAGTGCGTTCCATACCTCCTCCCGTACTGTTCCCCACCCGTTAATTGTATGAAGCTTTCAACTTGTCAACTAAAATAATACCAAGCTACTGGTATGCAAAGGCCAGTTATCTGTTTATTTTCTTTACCAACCCCTTTTCCTGTAAGGCTTTCAGAGGTTTTAATGTAATGAATCGTGCCTTGTACCCTTATAAAGTAGAATGGACCGGTATGATGGGACACGGGCCTGCGTACTTCATACTACGTGACTCTGCTAACTCCCTTCCGTAAGTGTGTTAATAAAGCACATATTTTGCTAAGATGACGCAACTGGGCTTCAAAGCTCGAACCAACGAATTCCTGATCATAACTGGACGATCTTACCTTATTTGTGTTGTAGTTGAGTTTGTTGCTTCGAATCCTGGCCACTCTTCTCCAAGTCCACAATAAAGACTAGGGCCTAACCAAATCTTTTAGTGCATGATTTGTGCTCGTGTTTCAATTGGTTCTGAAGGTGATAGTCACTGTAGTCACTCTGCTATGTAGGATCTAGCTCAGTAAAATGCTCTGAGCAACAGATATAATTGTAAATGGGCCAGAATCAAACAGATAGCCTATACTATGTCCCATTGTCATCTTATTGTAATCCAGAAGGTTACCACTACCGCATATGCAGAAAGTACGATAATCAGGTAACATGTTTATCGGATCGGGAGAGTAGGGCATGACTAAAAACATGGTCAGCAGCACGGCGTATATGGAAAATCTCCCAAGAACGTGACGAGACAATTACACATGAAATAGGCCTACTAGGCAAACACAGCGTAAAACTGCTGAGACACCATGGAACAATTTGCATACCCTTGGTACGGCAACACAGTGTATAAGTAAGAATCCCAATGCAGAACTTTTCTAGCTTTCTGCAGCAATGTGGCTTTCTTTCTGCCAGTTCTGCAGGATTAATATTAGTTAAAGAGCAGCAAGGTCGCTATCTGTTGCTGGTGCTGCATTCATTCTGCGGCGTACAACGCTGTGACTTGTTTCTGGCGTGGTGAGTAAGAGCCCTTTCGTTTGCGAGTATCCCTTAGATTCCGTCTTGATTTTCCTTGAAGCACTTCCCACTTTATGGAAAGGAACCAGTTGGTGTTAGCAGCATCTGCTTATGCCTACAATGTACGAATGAAGGAATATCGTGTGAGCCTATATCGAGTTATTTTTCTAGTTAGGTGTTTTTGTTTTTTCTTTTATGAGGACGTGAAAAGTTTGTTTCTTTTGTACGAAGGAAAAACATATCTCCATCTGGTATTCATTGGAACTACTTTTTTCCAGTCGGTTAACAGCTTTCGGGCTTCGCTCTTGTATTCCTAACTGGAGCACTGTCCCTTTGCAGGGAACCCCCTCCCCATCCCTTCTCTATTCACAACCCAAATCTCTGAAACCCCTTGCTCAGATTTACCACATGGGTGGGACAACTAAAACTTTCTGCATGTACAATAGTTTAGGCTACCTACCTGATTGGCTGCACGCCTGTATTGTTACTACTGTGATCAGGTAAAGGACGGGTGTTTGTTTATATGTGATCCGATGGTGAAAGTGCCCTTGTATGAGTTAGTCATGACGAAATGCTTAGTTCAGTTTTCAATCACAGTGTGAAATGTCTCCGCAGTGTGCCCCTCTCCTCAGTAGTTTCAACAGTCGAAGCTCTGATTTTCTTCATTTCTGGAGCATTGACTCCTTGACCCACAGCACGTACGTACGTCCCTTTGTGACGGCCCCTGTTACAGTGACGAAACTATTGGGCTTCGGGCAAGTGTGGAATCTGACCATCTGTTTTTTTTTGGGGGGGGGGGAGGTTTCCTTTTGGCGTTGAATAATGTTTTTTTATGAGCCTACACTAGGTTAAAAAATGTCCCGTTCGACACGTTTTCTTGTAAGATTTTAATGCTTATGACTCGGGACCTACAAGCAATAGACGCGTACAAACTAAATTGTAAAGAAAGATTTTTAAGCAACAACAACGTGCAACCACAGTCTTGCAGAGTTGGCCTTTTGCCAACTTGTGATTCAATGTACCAGTCAAGTTTAAAAGCCCTTTCCACGATTGACCCTAAATGCCAGGTTTGGTGTTGAGGCCTCGATATATTACTCACAGGCAAAAAACCACAGTTTCACGAAGAGAAAACCCAACACCTTCTTTCCTTACCCCCTCCACACTTGACCCCGAAAACTGCATGTGGTGTCTGGGCCCTGACGCCTACCCACACGTACAACCAAGGTTTCACAAAGAGAAAACCTAACACCGTTCTTTTTTTTTTACATCTTTCACACTTGACCCGAACCCCAAGTTAGGTGTGGTCCCCGACATTTGGTGTCTGGTTTGGTGGACCAGACACCAAACTCTAACACCCTTCTTTCCTTAGGCCTCTGTACTTGACCCCGAACACTGCATTTGGTATCTGGGACCTGACGTGTACTCACAGGCAAAACAGTGGTTTCAGGAAGGGGAATGATGCCCTTCTTTCCTTAGGGCTTCCTCGACTCCGTACACCGTATTTGGTGTCTGGGCCCATGACATACACCCTCGAACAAAACCATGGATTCAGGAAAAGAAAACCCGACACCCTTCTTTCCTTACCCCTTCCACAATTGACTCCAAGCACCACATTAAGTGTCTAGATCCCGATGTATACGCACAGGCTAAACCAGTTACACAAAGAGAAAACCCGACACCCTTATTTCCTTAGGGGCTAGCCCTTCCACACTTGACTCTGAACACCATGTTTGGTGTCTGAGCCCCGATGTATACCCAAAGGCAAACCCACAGTTCCACAAAGTGTAACTCAACACCCTTCTTTCGTTATGGGATAGCTCTTCCACACTCCAACTCCGAACAGCACTTTTAGTATCTGGCCTCCGACATACACCCTCAGGCAAAACCACTGTTTCAGGAAGAGAAAACTCTACATCCCTCTTTCCTTACCCCTTTCACACTTGACTCCGAACACCACGTTTGGTGTCTGGTCCCCAATGTTTACCCACAGGCAAAACCACAGTTTCACAAAGAGAAAACCTAACACCAACAACCTTGTTTCCTTAGGCCTACCACACTTGATCCCGAATACTGCGTTTGACCCCGACATATACCCATTGCCAAAACAATGGTTTCAGGAAGTGAAAACCCGACCCATTCTTTCCTTATCCCCTCCACATTTGAACCCGAATACTGCGTGTGGTCACTGTGGTGTCTGGGCCGCAATGTAGACCCGTAGGGAAAACCAAGGTTTTACGAGGAGAGACCCCAACACCTTCTTTCTTTACACCTTCCACACTTGCCCTGAACACTGCGTTTGGTATATGGGCCCCAACGTACACCCACTGGTAAAACAACAATTTTAGGAAAGGAAAACCTGGTGCCCTTTTATCCACAGGGCTACCCATTCCATAATTCACTCAGAGCACCGCATTTGGTGTCTTGGCCCCGACTACCCACAGGCAAAAAACCACATTTCACGAAGAGAAAACCCGACGCCCTTCTTTCCTTACCCCTTGCACACTGAACCACAACGTTTTGGCCAGGGTCCAAGTTTCAGTTTATTTTACTTTCGCCACAGAAAATCAAAATATTTCCGTAAAGTGGGTCCTCATAGGGTTGGGGGCCTTGAAGTCAGGAGTTTGACCACAACATGAAAGCCCGAGTCAAGTGTGGAAGAGTTGAGGATTGGGCCCGAACTTCTGGCCCATTGGGCCTGGCCTATTTTCCTGTACGGTTCATATAGCAGTTTAATGAATGAATGTGGTTGGCCATAAAAATTGTCCAGTTGGAAACGCCCAGTTAAAATAATACTGAGCGCTTGAAAATACAGTGACAGTGGAACATCGCTGATACCTAATATTTACTGCTGTTTATCACGTCGTCAAGCGATTTTTTTGTAGCATAAACTTTTATATGATCACAAGTGCTGCGGTAAACAAGTGCAATACATGCGGAATGTGATAATTTTTTAATATGCTCCCAAAAATAACGTTATTCAATGGCAAATTGGAAACCAATGATCTACTCTCGATTTTTTATTTTGGTTTTTAACCTACAGCTTGTGGCGTTTGATCGGGTTTTGTGACTTTTTTTTGTTTTGAATCCATATCTGCATTCCTGCCAATTAATGGGGTGCAGGCCCTTTGTAAATTGCCAGGGCCCATCACCCTGAACACCCTGATGGTCCACCCCTGCCCCATTAACCCGATCACAGTGAACTTGGATTGTGAGCACAGAGGACTCGAGATCGAATCCACCAACTAACCCATGAACACACACAGAATGTTTGATTAAGCTGTGTTTTGGTCTAGTGCAATGCTATAAAGTTTGAAAAACTTGTGTTTTCCATAACGTTGTTACCGGCTGAGATAGTCATGAGGTTTGCATCATTTTGAAATTCAGCCAGGATCATCCTGGCTATAGCCCATATTGCAGATAGATATGCAAAATTAATAGTCTATGCCTTTTCTGTTTAATAGTGGTAGTGGATCAAACATGATTCAGGTCGGCATCTGATCAGCTCGGTTAAAAATGGTGAGTCGTTCCGAAACTATTTCAAAGCCCTGTAGGCTACCAAGATTGAGGGATGTAATAGTACATTCGTCGGTGTCAGTCCTGTTGCTTTATACTTATTAGCACATTTTCGTCACGGTTGCAGTTTTCGGGTGCGTTACTGCTGTTTCTTACTACTGTTTCGTATACAGAAAAAATTTACTGCGTAGAATGAAGTTTGGGAGGTTAATCATACATGACCCCCTGCCCACGTCCAACAATACCAATTCCTGACCCTATTATATTTTTATTATATTGTATACAACTTTTAAAATCATTTTTAATTTTGGCTGGCTCTTAGTGACCCCTCCCCGGCCCTTGCCAGACCCGTTACTGTCGCAACAAATTATATTATGTGTTTTGGATTGTCTGGGGAGCCATCAAGCTTTTATCCACTTCTAAGATAACCAGCACTTTGTTTGCTATCTATATATATAATTACACAAGTTCCGCAACGCGGCCATCTGCAGCAGCCATCTGCAGTGCAGCAGCAAGCAGGACATACGATGCCATCTCCGCCATCTACCGACGGAACGGAAAATTATAAGAGTAGCAGCCAAGCCCCGCTGAGATAGTAGCTGCGCCCGGAATGCAACGGCCAGCAGCGCAAACATACGATGCCATCTACCGACCGAACGGCAAATTAAATGAGGGGGGGGGGCGCGAGACGGGGGAGGAGGGGAATGAGACGACGTGGAATGAGCGAGCAAAGCGAGCGACTCCGCTAGTACTTTAATAAAAGTTCAAAGGACTCTCACAAGCTTGCTTTCATTCTTTGGACTATCGTTTTGATCCGTGGTAGGCAGACATCCCTTGTACCAAGTTGTCGACGCGCCATTAAGCCTCAATCCCCCCCCCCCCCACATCCCTTGTAAGGATGGGATTACCGTAATAAATGACTGAAGGGATTAAGCAAATTTTCTTATTGTGGGATTTTGCAAATTTCGGTTAACAGCCTTGAAGAATTTGGCAGATATTCTAGGGTTGGAAAAAACCCTGGTTTTTCGAGAGAGGGAAACCCAACCCACATGTAAAGTTCGCACGATACAAAAAAAATTTTACCCCAAGGAAACCTTTTACAATTATCGCGATAATTGATAATATCCCGATAAAGCAAATTTTAAGGCTGCCATAGTTAATTTGTTTTAAAAAACCTTGGCAAAAGGCGAAAGTGCAACCCTCACTAATGTGAATTGGCAAAAGGCGAAAGTGCAACCCTCACCAATGTGAATTGTGTGGCACTCGCCACTTGACCAGTAGACGTGAGAGTAGATTGTCCAATACTTCCTCACCACGTAGAAACAATTTAGCAGTTGTCATGATTAAATATTATTTGCATTAAACTAACTCTATAAAGTTCAGCTAAATTGGCTAGGAACAGTATTGCACACTGGTTGGAGAGCCCTTGTCAATTCCCCACGCACCGACATAATAAACCGCTTGTTTCTAGCTATTACGCTTCCGAGATGTAACAATCTAAGCATCGGGGGTTTGCACCATAATTCGATAAATCAGAAAAAGTGTGATACGATAATTGACGAAAAATTTTATCGCGATATTGTCGAATTATCGATTTTCATGCCAGCCCTACCCACATGGCTTTTTCGGGTTTTTCTGGTTTTTTCCTAGTTTTATCGGGCTTTATCGAGTTTAATCGAGCCTAACTTGGCCTTGTTTTAGTTCTTGAGTGTTTTACAGGTAAAGTACTAATGGTGGTTAGGCTTGGTTAAGGCACTTGAACTAATTTAACATTACATCACCGTTGTAGTGCACCACTGTTTAACAAAACCCTTTCCTTAAAAACGGTTAACAAAAACAGCTTGAAAATAATTACAAACGCTAATATTAACCTATTAGTAGGTTAACTGTTTGCTTGCGTTTAAGATATAGCTGCAGGCCGGATTATTTTTAATACAGATAGGTAAATTAGATGAAGAGTGTGGGTTTTATTGAGATTTTTTTCAGGTGGGTTGAACCTGGAACACAATTCCAGATTTTTTTCTCACTGTGGCACAAGAGGAGCAAAGATACCCCCCCCCCTATAACTATAACTATAACTATAGTCTGTTCCACATTATGCTTGCAGAAAACTAACTGCATGATGCCACGTTTCCTCGTAGTACGAGTGCAAAAACATGTGGATATCACAATTGCAGGCTCTACACAGTTACTGTCAGAGTCTACGAGTGGGATATTTAAATGTTTTTGCACTCGTAGTGGAAGAAAACGTGGCGTCATACAGTTAGTTTTCTGAAAACATAATGTGGAACAGACCATAGGTTAATTCAAGGTTTCTGACTTTAAAGCATTCTGGATTGTAATTTTTCTGCTACAAATTAATTAAAAGCTTCAGTTGAAAAATTCACCTTTTTACGCTTAATTCACAAAACTTGATATAACAAATATTACTGCAAATTTTCGATAGTCAGCAGTCCTGGAGGTGGAATGGCTCAGAAGACTCAGTAGAGCCTCAGGCTCTACAACAACACAGTTTCACTACTTCGTAACGACCGTTTGTCTGCTTGAACTTTGAGCGCGGCCTCCGGTATTTGTTGGGTATGTCGCCCATTTCTCCCGCAACAGCAGGGATGTGATTCTTCCTCCTTTCAGCTGATTTCCTCCTTTTTCGACCTAAAACGCATTAAAACCCCTATAAATGTTACAAATGCAGTAGTTTCCTCCTTTTTCATCCATAATGGATCACATCCCTGACACAGGCGATTGAGCTCGCCACACATTAGAAACTGAATTCCAGGGTTTGAGGGTCCCTAGTGAAACTGTGTTGTTGTAGAGCCTGACAAAGATAGTCGGAGCCATTCCACCTCCAGGACTGCTGACTATCGAAAATTTGCAGTGTTATTTGTTACATCAAGTTTTGTGAAATTAAACGTAAAACAGGTGAATTTTTCAACTTTATTATGAATTTTCACAGTAGGCAAATTTTCAAATTAAAAGCTTCATACATTCAAGGAAATCAATGGTTCATCCCTTAAATCATGTTTATTCTGCATCAAAATTAACTAAAAGCTTCATACGTAAAGCAAACTAAATAAACCACTGAACTAATAAACTATATTCCTGATCAAAAACTCTGTCAATCGGTGGTCACAGTGGTATTTAAAAGGCATCTTTAAAAACGACAACAAAATCAGTACCACCTTCGGACAACACTTGAATTTTCAAAGATTCCGGGTGATTCACCTTTCACCTTCATCAGAAGTCTTTCAAGAACATTATTTAAAAAGTCACATCACAGCATTGGTCGATTGCTGTGATGCGACTTTTTAAATAATGTTCTTGCAAGACTTTTGATGAAGGTGAAAGGTGAATCACCGAAAATTCAAGTGTAGAACCTTTTTCTTCAAAGATGGTAATGTGTTGTCGTTCTTTAAGGTGCTAAATTCCTGAACAGATTAGAATAAAGGCATTGCATTAATGCTTAGACCGAACCCAAATCACGTAGGCTATGTGAATGATCGCATAAACGCTGAAGTTTCTGTGATGGAGTTAGAACCAAACATCCTCCCAGGCCAAAAGAAAGATTCGAATTATAACTTTGTTACGGCCCACCCCCCTTTATTTTTTTTACTGAATTAATTTTAACAGCCTACGGGTGTTTAATAGGCGATTTACGGTAATTCCAATCTGAAATTCCTAGTTTCTTTTACACGCTACAATCAACATGAGCACAAATCATCATGGGGGGCCCTTCTCTTCCCGTCATGGGGTGGTGAGGGCAGGCTCGAGCCGGGGACATCTGGCTTATGAGGTGGCTTGGATTGCTGGATTAACATGCTAACCCACCTTTCCCCACAGTAAAAAAAAATACTTAGAATGAATTCAGTAATTCCTGGAAACAGTGGTTGGCCTAGCGTAATGTGAAATAACCTGGTAGTAGAGTTACCCAGCGTTACAGGTTATATTCGTTAAGCACCTTGAGTGTGCCCCAACCAATAAACATCGAGTTAGACCTTATCTGGTAGAAGTATCCAGTGTCACTGCTTCTCCACCTGCTCTCTCTCTCTCTCACTCACCCACCTGCCTTTCTTATTTACCTTCTGAGGTCACGGGCAGTTTGTTGGTGAGTCACTACTGTGAGCAGTATCTCACTCCCTCCATTCTGCATCGATTAACTAGCCGTGCAGTATTTCCCACGAAACTACTGTGTCTTTTACGAGTCTAATGTTTAAAACGTGATTTTGTGCTTAGAAGTAGCCTGGGTGGAAAAGTTTAATTTTTAAATTGACCTTTAAAGTTATCACAATGTGAACGTTGGTAATTCCAGGTTTGGAACTTTGGCTAAAATGCTTTTGCACGTCAATTTGAAATTTTTATACTTGGATTTAACACTTTTGCACGTTAGTGGATTTCAAAATAACTCTCTTGGCTTTGGATTTAACATAATTAACATCTATAGACTTGAAATTAAAATATTTAAATGAACTCTTCGAACTAAATCAAATTACGAAATTATAAAAATTCACGAAACAAAAATCACCAGATTATAAAATATTTAGCCTACAAAATTATAACCAGAGAAAAAAACCAAAATTACGAAAAAATGCAGGTATGCATTTACTGTGCGTAATAATAATTTCAATAGATTTCAAAATTATGTAAACCAATAACATTCACTCTTAAAAGTATGTAGGCCTCCCTTAACTGAAATCTCATTCGTTGCATTCGGAGGCTTATCATTTAAAAATTTTAAAGAACGGAAGTAGGCTATACAGTAATAACCATTCGTGAGACATATTTAAATTTGAATTAGTAACACCGCGTTAGGTGGCCATTTAATTTCATAACTCGATAAATGGTTTACGGAATGGTGAATTTTGTTGAAATTATTATTACACACTGTAAATGTAGGCCTATACTTGTATTTTAAAAAAAATTTATGTTTTTTTCATTGTAATTTTGTAGGCTCAAATATTTTACAATCTTGTAATTTTGTTTTTACGTAATTTGGTTTAGCCATTAAAGTTCGAACAGTTTGTTTCAATGCTTTAATTTTGAGTGCATAAATGTTAAATTCACTTGCAAGTGTGTTAAATCCAAAGCCCAGGAGTGTTAATTTGAAAATAGAAGTAAAAAACGTTAAGTAGAAGTAAAAAAGTGTTAAATCCAAGTGCAAAACCGGTAAAAGATGTACTAGTGCTGTGATTAGTAAAAATGATTCCTTTTCAGTGCATAATTTCTTCTCATGTTGTGTGAAACATTCCTTCCCTTCACCTGCAATATGCCTACGGTATGTTTGTTTCCGTGTATGTTTGTATTAAACGAGACGGAAAGCCAATGGGCTCGAAATTGGTTAAGGTTAACTAAATACGGATGCAAACCTATTTACGTTGCCTTTTGGACTTATATGTCAGACTGCCTGAGCGGGGAATAGAATCCACGAAATCAAAGGCCAAGGTGCTACTGCTAAGCCAAACTGATTTCAAAGGTCGTGGGATCGATTCCGCGCTCAGGCAGTCTGACATATAAGTCCAAAAGGGAACGTAAATAGGTTTGCATCCGTATTTATGTTTGTATGTTTGTACAGTATGTCTGTATCCATGGTAACGTTTAAACTCGCTGTCCGATTCATTCCAAACTTTGCACACACACATACACTCTGTTCTGTACAGCAGTGACAAGAACGTCTTATTCACTGAGGAGTTCGTGTCTGGAGCCTGTCGTTAGAGCTAATTGCAAGAGGCACAGGATTTGCTCAGAGGTAAAAACATCAACGTATTTTGTCATACCAATGCTGCGAGGGCGGATCTCTGATCTAAAAATAGGGATAAGCCGATATCGGTATAATCTGTATTTATCGGTGTTTTTGCCACGTCAGTATCGGATCTCTGTAAGGCTTCCGATACAGATATTCGTTACGCCAAGAAATGCAACCTCTTCTTTGCAAAACTGATACCAAAGCTTGACAAAAGTAACAACCAAGTGAGAAAAGCAAAGCCATTTGCTCAGTCTGTAATGAAAATGTAGCTCGTGATAGTGCTGACGCTGTAAGTTTTACAGGCCAACTTAAAATCTAACTGAAAAGATGAATGTTCTCAAGCCGCATGTAAGTATAAGAGTAAAAACACTGTTGTTGCAGAGGACAATCTTTGCAGTGCAAAACCAGAAAACTGAAGTTGTATTTGTATGGAAATTAAACTTTTAGTTGTGATTTTTTTATTATTATTATTGGTAGCGACATCGGTATGGGATCGGGTCAGATCGGTTTACCCTTTGTCTGTATCGGATTGGAGTCATATCGGCCGATCCCTACCTAAAAAAGCTCACTTTTTTGGGTTTGTTGACAGTTGTTGCAGTTTATAGCAAGTGGGATTTTTTTTTCCATGATTTACAACCGTAATAAGCTTTTTGAGTAGGGAAGGGTCCATTTTAGGTGTTCTAGTTTCAGTTCAGTTTTCTCTTTTTTTGGCAAAACCTCGGTCTGTTTCAGTTTTTTAGAAATCTTCAAAACGTTTCCTACCTGCAGGGGTACATTCCAATCAAAGGATAAATAATTATGCCTATGTTAAATGCGTAATTACTGTAATTACGGTAATGCTTTCTTTATTACACATCATTTCAAGTTATAAAGGCTCACTATAACTTGGATAACTGTATGTAGCAACTTGTGCGCATTTTGCAGATGAAAAAAATAATAGTAATAAATAGACAAAAATAAAAAAAGTTCCGTCATGAAGAACTCAAAAACAATAGACACAGTATTTGTGTATCATTTTGCAAAATCAAAAAAAAATAATAATAAATAAATCTTTGTGACTTTACTGAAAAAAAAATATCCAGACTGCAATCCTGGTTTAGCGAACAGCCATCTTGTTAAGCTGACCACGAAGATATTAACCAAGGATGAGTGAGGTGGACGCCGTATACTGTAATTCGGATCTAAGACGATGAACGCTGTACAAGCACGGCCGGCTGAGATCCGCTCACTCGTTCACGTTCCAAAAACCAACAGAATGGTCATTTTTCAAGGAGCAGGCAGTTTTTATGAAAACCGAAAATCGCAATTCGGTTATCGAAAGCGACCCATCTCTATCGTCGAGGTGTAAGGAATTTGACATAACGTTTTTTTAGGCATAAGAAATGCGCTCTCACAGTATTAGCTTGCCTGAAGACACTGTTTGTTTTTACCTCCAGAAATCCCTTGCAGTTACGACTGGTTCCAGAATTGAACTTTGTAGCTAATACAAGTTACTCCTTTTGCTTTAATTTTGGATTCTGAAATCAGTAGAATTGGCCACAAAAGAGTTTCAGATATTTTGACTCTAATACTAAAATTGACATCTTGAATAAGACACCATTAAAGGTACATTCTTCCCAGCGCCATTTTTCTCGATCCTCCACATCAAGTACGACCCCAAAGTTCTATTTACTTACCGTTAGTCGACCCCTTGCTAAAAATCTGTTTTAAAATGTGGCGTCTATGCGATTTTCTGCTGAATATTGGGAACTGTGTTTATTAGCATCCTGCGATTAAATGATCCTTTGCACGATTACAATAACCTTGACGTCTCAACTGTGTGTTGGCTGTACTAATTTTTAATCATTAGCTAATAATTACCACAAGATCAAAAATCTAAAAGACTAGTGCGGTAAAAATTAAAATTATTTATGCCAATAGATCGCCAAAGAAAAATTATAAAGTATGATTTTAAAATACGAAAATCATTCCGGTTTGTGACGACACAATTAATACGTTCATGCCAGTTCGTTTATTAGGTGCAAGGCCAACTGAGACAGTTGCAGCAAGCGGGATGTACCTTTAATCAGACGTTGATCATTATTAAATTAAAGGAGATTATTTAGAAGTGAATGTACAACTACAAAGACTTTACACATACAATAACACCTAAATGTACCGTAAGCAAATCTTGCCAGTATCTGGCATCATAACTTGTTAGGCGTAATATGTAATCCTGTGCTATGAAAAAAATGGAACTTGCATAGTACGTGGGGTAGGCAAACTTTTGTCATGCGACAGGTATTATCCGGTTTTTAAATCGTCGTGTAAAAAACACCTTTAAAAATTTTTAAATGCTTAAAGGTGCATTCCTCCCAGTTCGCTTTTCTGTGTGGCTCAGGTTTGTAACATTAGTTCAGACGCTTGTACGTAAATGTAAACTCAAGGGCATTCATTTCATACTTTTCTTTTCTTGAGAATCGGTTTGCTACATTCGCTCTAACCTATGTAAATGTTGCAAAAGCTATTTTCAGCAGGATGCTCGAAATTAGTGAAAAGGTATGTCCTTTTAATTTTAGCAAAAAATAAATATAAACAAATAAATACCGTAATTAAGGAAATTATAACGATTACAGCATGTTAGGTGGAAACATAACCGACTAATTTTGTAAAGCCATTATGCCAACATTTTGTTTTGTTTCCCTAGTAATTAGTTCTAATAAGTTACTTATTCGAAATTGTTTCATTGTGTAAGAAACCATTATTGTATTTAAAATTAAGAGCTTTTTGTTGTTTTTATTCTACACTAATTAAAGAGCTCATTTATAGCTATAATCCATACCACTGCTGTGTACCATATTGATTAAATTTGGGAAGTTCTATCTTGATTTTGTTGGCTTTCGACACTTTTTGACGGTGTTTGACATGTCACGTCAAAAACTGGTTTTCGACATCAAACATGCAACCCTAAATTATTACTTCTTACATGTCGGTGCACTGCTTCAGGGAATTGTGATTCTGCATAACGTCCATCCAGTCAGCCTCCCCCCTTCCAGTTTGACTGATTCGAATGAAATAAGGCCCAATAATTAGTGCTTCATTTACATAATCAGCGCTTTATTACTACCTGAGAAAACTGTATTTTAAATGGGAGAAGGGCAACTGTATGCAGCCCCCCCCCCATACTCCAAATAAAATGCAACCTCATTAGTGCATTTAGTTCTTCCATTCTTGCAATTAGTGCTTCATTTCTTTGAGTAAGGGCTAGCACTAATTACGTGAATGTTAGTTGATCACTAATTAAGCACTATTTACTGGGCCTAATTTCATTCCAATTGGTCTGATGGGCTGACCCTACAACTGAAATACTTTTTTTGCATTAAAAAAATTAAGAAATAATGCGGGAATACACTAATGAAGCATTAAATATTGGCACAACTTTAATTTTGTTTGGAGCAAGTTGGGAGGGGGACTGGCATACATTTGCCCCCTCTCCCCTGCCACAACTAAACTAGCACTTTCTCGGCATGTGATGTTGCACTAAATATATGACTGGAAGTATAGTAAAGAGTAATAATTATTAACCTACTATAATTATTAGGCTACGAGCCAAAAGGGTAGTAAGGTTGGTAATCGGACGAATGCTAGAAACTATACCACGCGCAATGGCTGTTTGGTGTGACGTGCACATCACGTGTCTGGGCTAGTCCAATCAGACGGCCAAACAGCCGTTGTTCTCGTTCGTCATTGGCTAACTCATGGTGACGTCACAGCAAACCGCCGTTGCGCATGGTATAGTGTCAGTTTTAACGTGTTGACAGGAAGTCAAAATAGCCACCGTACGTATATTTGTGCTTCTACATTAACAATGCCATCCTGTGTGTCCCAATTGTAGGCCCATCTACTCCAGCTACATACACAATCTTTTAACGCTATAATAAGGTTTGGCGAGAAACACTTATCGTGGGTTGGCAGCCAGTCATTGGTTATTGTATGCTTTCTTCTGTGCATTTGTAGTCTTTTCTATGCATAAACATTGGCGACCCCGTGCACCCCAAACCCTTGCTTTTAACTCGTACATCTGGATTTATAGAGTTTGCACATACTAGTAAAGTACTGGCCTGCTATGGAGATGATGCAACTATACACTACCAGAAAGTTGTAGAAACTACGAGCCTATAACACTAAAATTAAAAATTAAATTAGTGTTGACCCTGACATTATAAAATCTAAATACGGGCCTAAAATAAAAAATAAATAAAAACATCTTTTCCATTTAGTGGGCCTAATTTTCTTGCCCAAGGAGATACTTAGATTTGTGTGTATGCTATAGGGCTATCAGCTTTGGTTTTTTCAATAAAAACAGTTTACTAAAATCCCATGTAAACATTATTTTACCTTACATTTTGATTTTAGCTCTTGACTTGCGAGAGCGAAAGCTCTTTACTTGTTGAGAGTTGCCTATATAGTCTATATACTGAGCACCTTTTGCATCCTGCGCAAAATAGCTTTTGCGACGCCTAGGTTAGGTTCTTGTGTGAGAGAAATACTAGGAAAATGAATACCTTTGCA
>JAHWFP010132369.1:41321-113444 GCA_023313725.1 Lithobius niger | reverse complement strand
TGACATGTGCAAATGTTGCACATGTCAGAACCAATGTTGCAACCTTAGGTCCTTGTGTGAGAGAAATACTAGGAAAATGAATACCTTTGCAACATTTGCACACGTCAGCACTAATGTTGCAACCTTAGGTCATTGTGTGAGAGAAATACTAGGAAAATGAATACCTTTGCAACATTTGCACATGTCAGAACCAATGTTGCAACCTTAGGTCCTTGTGTGAGAGAAATACTAGGAAAATGAATACCTTTGCAACATTTGCACATGTCAGAACCAATGTTACAACCTTAGGTTCTTGTGTGAGAGAAATACTAGGAAAAAGAATACCTTTGCAACATTTGCACACGTCAGAACTAATGTTGCAACCTGAGCCATATAGGAAAGCCAACTGGGAGGAACGTACCTTTAAGTTCTGGCTTTTGTGCAGCCACAGAAAATAACAATTAGTTAGAAGTTCTCTTTTCTAAATCAATGCCAACATCTTTTCTATGTTAAAAAATATTGGAAACATGCGATTGCTTTTCTGAATTTTTAATCCAATTATAATGAGCGAAAAATTGGGTAAGTTTTTTTTTGTGGGGGTTGGGTGGGGGGGTGAGAACAACTTTTTCGACTTTGGTATAGCAAAAAGTTACATTTTTCTCCAGTTTTATTTGTTTTTAATTCTAAAATTAGAACCAGTTTTTTTTTCAGGTTTAGATGGTTTGTTACGTGAAGAAAAGTGGTCTTCATTTTCATTTATGTAAAGCCATTGCTCCCCCCCCCCCCCACAAAAAAAATGTTGTCCTTTCGCGTTTTGTGTTACTTCCTTCCTGTGTTGAATAACACTTGTAATTTACGCACTGTCTCGAACTTGTCGCACCGTTGATTGCAAAATGTGAACTCAGGGAGCCAGTTCACATGGGCACAAAGTTGTAAGGCAGTTTCGCGAATTTGTTTTATTCCTTTTCTTTTTTGTGGTACCCTGTGCTAAACATAGACCTCCCTGCTTCTTAGTTCTATGTTCTCGCAAAACGTTGAAAGAGAAAAAAATATTTAATGGGTCTAAATATTAGGTCAGTGTTTGAGATAATGATGATTACATAGTGGAAGCCCCGAACCGTAACTACCATTTTCTCATTTGCATAAGTCAAAGGGATCATTGACTGTCCACAAATGGAAGCTTGTTCAGTGAGGAGCAGGCATTTAAAAAGTGAATGGGTTGAATTTAAAACTTGCAATTTTTTTATTTATTATTATTTTTTTGCATGAGAATTTTTTTATACTCAGGTAAAGCCGGTATTGGAGATGGAGTGGGCTACCAAACACGTTGCCTAGACTATGACATTTTTTCCCGGCCTATAACGTTGATTTTCTGCGTGTTAAAGAGAGCAGAAAAAAATCGCACAAAAAAGTTGGAAATGTTTCCTTGGATTTATTTTGGGAGTTGGGTGGCGAGATTATCGGTATATTGATAATGAGGCGTTCAGAACTTCCTTTTATCATAAATCCTCGCTAACTTTTTCAGACGTATCAAAATATTGAGTAGACGTACACAGTTAAACCGTGAACTCGCTTGCAAAATTCGTATTTATATGCAGTAGCCTAGGCTACTTCACTCAGTAATGGGTTTCCCATATTCCAAACCTAATAAGTAATAACACGATAAGAGCGTTAATAAAATCAAAACTACACAGTCGTTATGATAACAGGCTTCAGCCATCAAATTCTAAACACTACAACTTTCAGTGAACAAACAGTCAAATACCAATTACAGGCGTTTGCACACCCTCAGCAACGCCACTGATCGTGCAAGTGTGGCTTATGTTCCAAGGCCCATGCTTAAAATGGGCCCATCCCAAACTTCTACCTCCTTGATCCCATCACTGGCACTGGCCACCTAAAAATCGCAAACTATACAAGGAGGGAAAGCAATTTACTTGTTGACCTCCACACTAGAAATAATGCCAAGCAATAATTAAAATTAAATTATTTTTAATTGTAGCTTACAGACTTTAAAAGAAAAAACCTTAGTAGCCATTGCATTTGTGTTGGTGTTCTTGAAAAACAAAATCTGCTATGAATGGAAATTTGTTAATTAGCATGCACAAATATTATTGTGATGAGCTGAATTTCGAACTTGCAGACCACTGCAAGTGTTGCAAACATTGCAGGCCCTAGTGTCATTTTTTTATTCCAGAATTATGAGGAGTATGTAGTATACTGAACAAGAGAAGCTTAAAGTGCACATGTCAAAGCCAACACTACCCATGTTTTTAAAATGCTGGACCAATGAGTTATTGTTGACAAGTAGGCTAGTATACACATATGTCGCATGCGCTGCGGTGTAGTTGATCATGATGCTTCATTTGGACATAGACAATCATTGGTTTTGCCTCTTTTTTGATTCCCTTTTGGTTCCCCCCTCCGATGGTGCCCCCTTCCCTCACCCCCTTTTAAAAAGATAAGTTGAAATGAGCCAAGAAGCCAAAAAAAACAAGGCTTGTGGTACAAAACCGATGCTGAAATAAGACTCAATTTTGCAGTTCATGAATGCTTTGGGCCCTTGAAGTGTTCCCATTGACCTCACTATGATGCGTGTGTTGCCCTCTCGTTTCCCTTTTAACTCTCCACTCCCCACCCCCGAAACGAGTTTTGTCCCCTTTACATATGCAGAGGTTTTTGTAAAAGTCTGTAAGCACTGCATGAAAGGTGGTACTGCCCCTCACGTGTTGCATAACATGACATGACTCCAATTTGTAGTCATGTGGGAATTTTTTGTGTGGTATTGTAGACTCGCTCACTAAAAAAAGGCGCAGAATAATCTCATTTCCCTGTTGGAGGTGTGGTATAAATATTTCATGAGTTTGTGCCATGAGTTCTTGTCAGTGGTTTCAATTAGGATAGCGTTGAATGTTTTATTACTGTGAGTTTAGATTTGTGGACTTCACGGTACAAGATAGTGATCAAAGGTTTAGGGTATGCCGTAATGATTTCGCAGGGATTTTCATTGTTATGGGTTAGGGGCGGGGGTAGCCTATGATTTGCTGCACCAGAATTAATGGTTAAATTTGAATATATCTAAAAACATAGCACTGCATCATTATTTTGTGTGAAGGACTTATTTTTGTTTATTTTATTTTTGTTTAATTGGACATTTTTTTTGTACATTTTTTTGTATAGGCTTTTTGAATTACTGTAGTTTTTTCCCCCAAGAGAAAAAAAAAGTTTCAAGTTGCCAAGAATGTTGTTTTGGGGGAACTCGGCTTGTATTTAATTAGCATTACAAGTTGTAATAAAAATGCAAGAATTTTCAGTAAAAAACTGAAATAGTTTCATTAGGCACATTTAAAATCGCATCTTGAGAAAACGGAAAAGTTATTCTGTATTTCGTAAGCTTGTATCTTGTGTCAGCTTTCATGCTTTTTTTTTTTGCCAATATGTTTTTTTTTTTTAAAGTTGGGAACTAAGTTGAACAGTGTTTATAAATGCAGATGCAAACCTATTTCCGTCGCTTCTTGGACTTAAACGTCACACTGTCCAACCAGGAATTGAACCAACGACCTATGAGACCAACGGCTGAAGCGCAAACCACTGGCGCATTCGGGTATCTGAAATTATCATGGTCAAAACCTTTTGTCGGAATCTTGGTCCAACCTCTCAAAATCATATTTTCACCAAATTTAATAGATTTTGACATTCCAGTGTGTCCAACCTTTTTTAACACCCCCAGCTCGAAAAAAGATTTACGATGGTACCAATGTCAAGCCTCTAGCTGAAACCTGTAGGAAGTTGTTTAGCAAAAACTAAAATATGACACTAAATACTAGATAACACAAATAACATATTTGAAAATATTACGAGAGTTTTATGCAACTGCTACACACTCTTCAAGCGTTGAACGTTACATGTCAAAGGAATGCCACATCATAGATCAGTCGCGGGATTCGAACCAGCATTCACTTGGTAAAAAAAAAGTTCAAAGATAACACTTCGCCACAAAGAAATGGACAAAACCCCTGCCCACTTGAATTGTCGGTGGAATAACGCAGCGGCCACGTTAAAAGAGCGCAAAAAAACGAGACTAAACAAGATTCACATCTTTGAACTTTTTTAATGTTGTACGCTCACCACGGTATATACCGCTGTGACCGCTTGCCAGTATTTTTCCATTCGCTTGGTTTGGAGACGAGGACGCTGACCATTGGGCTGTTGCTGATCGCTATTAGGGTTGGCACGATAATTCCATAATATCGCGATAAAATATTTTCGTTGATTATCGTATCACACTTTTTCTGATTTATCGAATTATCGTGCAAACCCCGACGCTTAAATTGTCCTATCTCGGAAACCATAATAGCTAGAAACATGTGGTTTGCGGCGTCGCGTGCGGCATTACAAGGCATTTTGGTACCGATTTTTCAAAGGAATTCCAAGGGCTCTCCAACCAAGTGTGCAGTACTGTTGCTAGCCACTTTAGCTGATGGGAGAGTAAAACTTAGTTTAATGTAAACAATATTTAAGCATCAAATAGTAGTACAACTGCTGAATTGTTTCTGCATGGTGATGAAGCAATGGACAATGGCAAGTGCATTTTCGTGCCTACTGTTCAAATGGTGAGTGCCACACTATTCACATTCGTGAATGCTTTATCGAGATATTATCGATTATCGCGATAATTCTAAAAAATTTATCGGGATAGAAAATTATTGTATCATGGCATCCCTACTTGCTATACTCAGGGTCACTGCGCCCCCGCACAAAGCTGGTGCGCGTAGGGATTTAACTTTTTTGACCGTCCAGTAGCTATCCTTTTTTCGCCGTGACTGAAAGGGTTATGCTGAGCCACGAAAAACAATGAATAATAAAATAAACAATAAAATAAAATGCCTGGTGCACTGGTGCTTAACAATTTTTTTTCATCTTGCTTTGTTTTCTCAACCTCTTACAACCAAAATTATGAACCCTTGTGGTCATTAAAAAAAAAATGTAATGCTGCAGCCCATCAAAAAATAAATAAAAATAAATTGCAATAGCACCAATTCAAACTGTCGTCTTTTAGCTTGGCTATTTTTGGCGGAATAAATAATTGGTAGTGTGAGTGAGGCGGTCATTGCCTATAGTAATATGAATGCTTTCCAAACTACCATTAACTGGATTGCCATATTTGGCAAAAGGGGTTGCTTGGGCTTCCCCTCAAATGGATCCTTAGAGCTGCCCATGTCAATCTGGAAGAGATTTGAAAGAACCATGTGCAGCTCCGCCCTGTCTGCCTGGGATGATGTTCCTACTTGTGATTCATCAGTATTTTTTCTTCTTTTATTTTAGGAGTAATGTCTAATAGTTCTGTGAATAGCAGAACTCGCGTTCACTGTACAATTTTTACTCAATTTTAACAAATGGCGGTCCCCACTCACCAAAAGGCAACCGAAGTTCAGCGCTTGGCGATTTCATATTTACTGCTACACTACTTGCCTTATGGAGGGGGAATCCAGCGTAGTGTGAATCTTACTGAAAATATTTTAAAGATTCCTCCTTTTGGCGATATTTGAACGAGAGGAAAGGAAACTGCAATGTTTTTCATTATGAAGGCGGGGGTAGGGGGGTATGTATGCAGGAAATTCATTTTAAGAGTCCAGACAAAATAATACATCTTCATGCGTAATGTTGGTACAGTGCCACCCTTAGCAAAATCCAGGATACGATCCAGGTTCTACTTAAAAGTGTAGAGCTTCTTCTTACATTACCCCCCCTCAGTTCCAGGGTGTAGAGCTGTTGATTTGCGAAGTCCCAGTTCTACATAGCCATTGGTAAGGCTATTGGGTCAAGTTGTTTAGCCTTACAAAAACAACCAACAAAGGACCTTGAACAAAACCTTTTGCAAGAAACTCGAGAATGTTCGTTAACCCAACCAGGCCTAACTGAAAATTTTGCACAATGCAAAATTCCTTCATCACCCTTCATCTGCTTCATCACCCTTCATCTGCTCATCTGCTCATCACCCTTCATCTGCTCCTTCATCTGCTCACCACCTACCTCTTCCCGCAGACCCTTTTTTTTTTGTTTGTAAAAAGTTTGTCGCAGCCTGGCTGAAGTTAGGCTATTCTGCTTCCGGGAATGCGGTATTTTGAAACTGTAAAAAGCAATCTAACCAATGGTGATTGTGCAGAAAAGGAAGGTTTGTGGTGTTTTGAAGGATGAGGGTCAATTATTGTGGATTTTAGGTACAGTAGCCTATTTACCTAAAAAAAATTTATTCTTTGGGAAAATTTAATAAAATTGCAAGTTGATGTTGGTTTCTGCTTTTTACAGACAGAGAATGCACGAGTTGTAATGAACTATGCAATTAATATTTGAAAAATTAACCTTTACAACCGTAGTGTGTGAATAATTAATTTTGCTCAGAAAGAAATGGATTCTTACAGATTGAATGCGGCTGGTTTATAACTTCTGCAGCCAATTTTATTTGAGTGAAAGTGTTCTCAGCTGAATTTTTTTTTCTTTTTGCTTTGGTATGGCCTCAATTAGTTCTGGGATTGGCATGTTATTGAGGTTATGGTCTTGATTTCAAGAGCAAGCTATACACCTGGGGTTGTGTCCACACCCTGTACTCGCGATGAACTAGCAATTCAGTCAACTTACTTACACATTGACGTTTGTTTTCTTTAGGGAACTTCAGGCAGCCAGCGGATTATGGATGAACGAATTCATTCGACGTCCGAGTAGACGGCGCGACCACAAGGTAACAACTGGAGACATTGTCAAGAGTTCCATTATTCGTCGTTCCTGGACTTCAGGTTGGTTGGTGGTATTTGCGTATTAAAATGATGTTTCTGTGAAGTAAAATTATTTTCTGAGATTCGAAAAAGCTGGTAACCGTTTGATACAGTTGTAATTGAAACACATTATAAAATCCAAACTACTGCTGTGGTGGTAAAGTGTATTTTGGATTATATAATTTTCTGAGATAAGGGATAATAAACCTAATTGTGAGATGATTTTTATTTTGGAAAAATTTGAAAAAAAACTTGTGTAACATCGCTTTCGGCGTGATATTAGGGTGCAGTGTAAAATATGTATTTGGAATTTGTAATAGCTTGGATGTGGCAAAGTGGCTCTTTAGCATCGCTGTTACACAAAAGTTTCATCAGTCAGAGTTCAAGTCTTGCATACCACAAGAGCTTTCCAAGTATAAAATAGTAGGCTATAAAATGTAAAACTAACGATTTTACTGCTTTAAAAATTAATTTTAACTATCTCGCAAGAAGAACTCTGCCAAAGCATTTGCCAGTGATGCTTTCATTAATCAAGAACGAAAGTTACAGGTTCGAAGGCGACCAGATGCCACCATAGTTATTATCATGTTTTATGTTGGTCTTGGTTTCAATGCTATATATTGTTCACGTCAAACTTGGATTGGACCAACACTGTTGTTCCCATGCACCATTTTAACTAATTTACTGCATGCATTTTAATGGAGTAAATTAGCAGAAACTAAAAAAAAAAATTAAATAACCTGCCACCTTAGGAAAATTGGCCAATGTTGTTGTAGAGCGACGTCACAGCCATTTTTTCCAAGCTCAGTTGAATAAAATACAAAATAAAATAAAATGCTTATTAATTGCGTACGTAATTTCCTACCCCGTCTGTAAGCCAAACAGTTTTATTTGCGTGACTTTGAAGGCAGCTGGGTCATTCTCACAACACTCACTATTTTGGCTGGTGAATATTTAAAAAATAAAATTGTCTCCCTAAATGGTGTTTTACTTTTTAATTAACATGCTGCACAGAAAAATCTAAGCTAGTTTTTGACATACTGCTTCATGAAGGATCAGCTAACCTAAAAAAAGTCACTACCGTCCCCTTTACAAAATGTCAAACAGTAGAGTACTGAAAAAAAAGTTATCCTCTTTTTTGTTGTAATTTGATAGAACTAATGCCTACCAACTATTTACAAAATCAAATTTCATCAAAATACTCAAGTTATTTGGCATTTTTTGAATGTTAAGTAGCTTTTTAGAAAATTGTCATTTTTTTAATGGTAAAAGTCAAGTTTTAGTGCGAACGACACTTTCAAACACTACTGTGGTAATTTTAACACATCAAGTACTTCATTTCACTAATGTAAGAAACATAGCATGTTAGATTTCTGTAGTTCAAGTATAGAATTCAGTTACTTTTGATCAGGGACGGTAGGGAATATAACGGGACGGTAGGAAATGTGACTGGGTGGCAGGGAACATTATGGGCCAATAAAGAAAGTTTGCTGACGAACCTGACTCAAATTTTAAATAACATCTTTTTATCTGTGCATATATGTTAGCCTACATTATTTAAAGAATAAGTAGCAATCAAAATTAGTACAAAAAGCAGTACTAAACTTAGTACTAAAAGTACCTACGAGTTGATCAGCAGTAGACTTAAGAAGACCGTCTGCAGGACCTTTTCCATGACCAGGTTCATGTAAAACTCCACGTAGCCTAGCTTCTTTCAGGAGTAGTTCTTAGGCAAAATGGCTTAATTTCATAAAATGTATAAAATTTTACTTACTGTCCCCATCTGGTCACTACCGTCCCTCAGAAAATGCTTCATAAAGGGACGGTAGTGAAGGGACGGTAGGGAAATTTTTTCATCTCAAAGCTACCCAAGTTCAAAGGGCCTAACTGAACATAAGTACATAGTACTTTTCCAAGATGGTGCAGTTATGGCACTTAATTCTGTTGTCTGGTTGAAGTGATAACACATACTTTACTCCAGATCAGTATGGGGACGGTAATTCCAATAATAAAGTCATGCTTGAATATTAGTAACTTAGAACACTTGTCATAAATTTCTCTTAAGTTGTACACTGGAAGTGGATGCTGCTACTGCCTGAAGATGGTGTGGTGAGCTGACTCACACAAAATTCCAACCCTGCTGCCATCTGGTGACTATTTTTTACACCAATTTCCTTTAGGGGACGGTAGTGAATGAAAACCAGAGAGACAAGCAACTTTTGGTTTGGTAAAAAAAAAATAAGCTTCCTACAACTGTAACACTTTTAAAAACTGTAAAAGAAAGTCCACAAAAGAAAAATATACTTGGGATTATACTTTTAACGTAACCCAGCAAATATTTGTAGCAAAGTGAAGTTAGAAAATGGCAAAAGGGACACGGGACGGTAGGGAATTTTTGTATAGTTACACAGCTAAATTATTATTTTTTTCAATAAGAGCGCTTATGAGAACTCTAGTTTGTAATGGCAATTCATGTATTTAACAACTCTCAATAGATTCCTCAGTAAAAAAAAACTAAATTTTAAGTTTTAGAGTAGAGGGACACAAAATAGTGAGTTTTGGGAGAATGACCCAGCTAGCTGTTCTGGACTTATATTTAAAATTTGAAACAAAATGTCACCTGGGAAGTTTTTGTTAACGTTTTGCTTATGGTATTTTGTAATTAGTGCAATAAATGTTAACAGTACTGTAATAAACGTGAATTCAGCTCGTATTAACTAAGTTACAAAAATTACAGATACCAATCGCTTTATGTTGCCTTTTGGATTTAAATGTCAGACTGCCTGAGAGGGAAATTGAACCCATACTGACACGGCGTTGGTATTTGGTCTCAAAGCTCGTGGGTTCAATTCCCGCTCAGTTAGGCTGACATTTAAGTCTAAACGGCAACGTAAATAGTTTTGCCTCTGTATTTATTTATCACTTTTAGAGACTTTTGGTTTTCCGTCCTGTTTTAACCTTAATTAGTTAGGTAGGTTCATTAATTATGCTTCCACTAGATACGGAAAAGAAGTCAAATTGTTCACTACCTTTGTTTCTTTACTCGTCCTTCGTTTTGAAAGGAGAGCTCATTCATGCTGCCGTATACATGCAGACCATGGTTAACTGTGATTTTGTTTTACTCAAGCAGTACCTGTTCAAGTAATATTGCTTACGTTTATTCATGAGCTTCCAGTTAATACCATATTGCATCACGTTTAATCCGCGCTCGCAGATAAACTGCACTTCACAAATGAAACGTACAAGAAAAAATGTGTATACAAACCACACTTTTTTTTTTACAAAGTCCTTTAAAAGGTATTGAACAAATTATGGTAGTGGTTTTTATTTTGAAAGATTTCAACATTATCAGACGCTAATTGACAATCACCACCAATGACACTCACATTTCAAAAGTCAGATATTCTCACGCACAATATCTTGAATAGATACTTACAGAATTCAATATCTTGCTCATTTTCGACAGCGTGTAAGTAATTCATCTGTTTCATCAGGCATTCATTCAATGCACAGTCTTCTCTTTGCAGAGAGACAACTGTTTGAATGTCTGATGAAACGGATGAATTATTTATATGCTGTAGAAAATTGCAAGATATTGAATTCTGCGCACAGAATGTTTGACTATGGAAATGTGAGTTTCATTGGTGATCGTCGATTTGTGACTGATTAAAACGCATTGGTGATAAAGAGGTGAAATTAATCAACAGACAGCCACTTTTTTGTGCAACTGGATTAACTGCACTAGCCTAGTCATGTTAAAATGACCATTGATTAGCAATTTATCATTTTGGAGGCCGTGTTTATTTTAAAATGCAAGTTTAATGTTTTTTAAAAATGACTTCAGAATGGTTGCAGCGGAGGTGTGGTTTGTATTATTAGAAAGCTGACGAAAAAACATTTAAAATGGTGTATTTGAAATTCAAAATCAGTCTACATTTAGCGAAACTGTGTCCACATATACACTGCAGGCTGTTTTTTTTTAACAAAGATATTTAGAAAAAAAGTGCAGTTTACAGTATAGGTGAGATAATACGGTACAGTGAACTACAAAGTAACGTTAAGTTACTTATGCTGTGTAAAATGCTAGATAATGACGAAACTAAATCGATCTAGGCCTATTGCAAGGCCTATTGAGTAGGACTGTGCGAAAATCGAGACTTTCGATTCAATATCGATTTTTTTTTTACGTTGTCGAAATCAAATCGAAACCGTCCAAATCATTCCCAACGATTAACGAGATTCCCATCGAGTGACAAGAACCCCATGGAGTAACGAGATGTATTATTTTCGATTTTTTGGAAATTTTTTCAATAAATACACTTAAATAAAATGTAACAAAAAATTAGAATCAAGTAACACATTAACTTAGTCAAAAATTTGTAATGAATTCATTTTATATGGTCACTGTGCACAATACCATGTTAACCATTGCTAAAATAGTGGAGCCATTGCCCTAAAATATGCCCTAAAATTACAACAGTAAGATTTAGTTTTAGACTCCAGTGTAAGTTTAACAGTCAACTAAGGGGCAATAATTGGTCAAACTTGCACAATATGAAGTTAATTTGACTAAATAAATCTAAGGATGGTGCTATTCATAAGGGGGGGGGGGGGGGGGGGGGGGAAGGGAAAAGCTTGCTTTCTAACTTTGTGTTAATACCAAAATGCAGCTTGCTTTCTAACTTTGCGTAATAAATGAACACACAATTTAAAGTTTAGTTCGCAAGTATTGGTGTAACATTAGTTTACAAGAATGTAATTACTGAGACTTGATAATTTTTTCGAAGGGTACTCCTTATAAATACAAATTGAAAAACAAAATAGTTTAAAATCGAAAAAGAAAAAAAATTGAATTTCTAAGTCGAATAATAATTGAAATCAAGGTGTTTTTCCCCAAAATCTATCGAAATCGAATCCAACGCAAAATATTAAAACCCGCACACCCCTACTATTGAGTAGGATTTTATGTTAGAAGACTGTGATTCCACCTAATGTGAAGATAACAAATTGATTTTGGGTTAAATTCCTGTGAGAAACCGGAATAAAACAATTGTAAACACCGAGAATTCAGGTCTTTTACTTTGGTCTGAAGCGAACTTCATCACTTGGGTGTCTAACATTCAGTAGAATAGAGCTCCAAACAAGCGGTAGTTTCTACTTTTCTGCTTGCCGAGACCAGTCTGGTTTTGAGTTTGTTAACATCATGAGCACTGTTTACGCGAAAACCAAAAAATTCTAGGAATCTTCTACTCCTCACAAATTTTTGGTGTCAAAAACCTTCCATCTTCATCAGGCAAGAGTCCAGAAAAAATTAAAAGCAACTACATCTGTCAAAAGTACATCAAAGTTCATAAAATTTGAATTCGGCATGCATCACAATAGGCCTTGTGTCTATATCCCTGGTTTTGAATACTGTCTCCCTGTTGGTATCCCACATGATTTTATCACCTACATGCCAAAGAGAGGAGAGAATGTCCAAAAAGCACCTGCTGGTTCAGAAGCTCTCTTAATCTGATCTGAAGGGGAGTTATGACTTCCTCCGGAACTATGGGCCAAACTGTGGAATATGCGGATAGTACCCCAGAAGTAAAGTGACAGCCCCACCACTGGGCACTCTGTTGCTGAACTTACAAACCAGCTTCCGTATCAGTTTCCTGCACGCGTCTTAGGCCACTCTTACAACACACGCACACGAGCAAACCTCTCCGAAGCAGCATCCCAGCAAGCAACCAAGACTACAGCCCAATCTATGCCCACAGCCCTCCCAGAGTGATGGACGAGAAGGTGCAAGTGAGGAATCTGAGAGGCTACTAAACTCTGCAGCAGTGGTTCATTGGATTCCTAGCAGCGAATGTCCTAAAGGTTACGTGGGTGAGACTAAACGCAGAGTTCACAAGAGAGCCACGGAACACACACAAGCGCAGTAGCTGCCCATAGTGCTAAGACAAAACGATGCATTAACTGGGCAGGAACCAAAATACTGCTTCTCTCTAACACCAAGCATGAAATACATTTAATAGCTCTAGGATCTTGGGCAATACAGCATTGCTACAATAATTTTATACCCCTCATGAATGCGCAAAATCCTTCATACCAACGAGTTTTGCAATATGCCGCACTAATTTAGTCACTATCCAAAACCATTGAGATGATACAAGGCCAACTGTGATGCGCACCAAATTCAAATTTTATGACCGTTAGTCTCTTGTATTCTGGAATTTTCTGGGCTCTTTCCTGATGATGGTGAAAGATTTTAACCAACGAAAATTCGCGAGGAGTAGAAGATTCGTTGAACTTTGTGGTCTAAAATAATCTTTAGTTTTACTTTGAAAGTTCTTCAACATTCTCATACAAACTTACACAACACACACGCACAAATTTCAAAGTTCCAGGAAAAAACAGTCTTTCTTCGCAAATTTTCAACAGTCCTAATACTGGTGGATGTAAACACAGTTGACTGTCTTCATCAGGCTTTCCTTCACCTCTTTCTTACCACTTTCGTGCGATTCAGACGTGAAACTGCCAAATTTTAATCGCAGAAAGTGGTAAGAACAAGGCAACACATGAAGGAAGGCCTGATGAAAACAGTCGACTGTGTGTACATCCACCAGTATTAGGACTGTCGAAAATTCGCAAAGACTGTCTTTCTTCCAGGAACTTAAAACGTGTGCGTGTTGTGCAAGTTTGTATGACAACTTTATGGTTTTTGCGTAAGACGGTCCTGCTGATGGAATAAAACCACTTTGATTCCTAAGAAAGGTACTGTATTCGAATAACAATTTATAAATTTTCTACATCCTTTTCTAAAACAAGTTTCTAGTTTTGAATTTTTAGCTTGTAAGTCTAAAACGGGCCGAGTAACTAAATTTATCCTTCCAGAAACCATTTAAAAACGTTCAGATAAACGCTTACATGGTACATTGGCATTTCAAAATCGTAGCTTGTGAGTTGTCAAGGGGGAAAAAATAAAAACTCTTTAAATAAATAAATGGTGACTAATGTTTGTATGCTATTCAGTCTTGCTCATTGTCAATAGCTTGCTGCCTAAGTTTTATGCCTACCTTACCTGTTTATTTTATTTCCTTTTTTTTTTAATAGCTGATGGCTTGCAGCAGACTCCAGAACGAACTTCAGTTGCTGTAAGGGATTCCCACTCGCCTTCATCCTCTACGGTCCACATCCGTCATCCCCAGTCGTCTTCCCCACGTGGCGGCCCAAACCAAGCCCGTCTTCCACCCATTCCACCCTTATCGTCTTCCTCTCGGAGGTCGGCTCCTCCTGTGAATGAGCGCCCACCTGTTCTCCGCTCATCACAATCAATGGCTGAGCCCAGAATGGACTCTAATGCCAATAGTGGAGAATCACGGACTCCTAGATCATCACCAGGTAATTTGGCCACACGGCTACAACAATAACTTTAAATTGATAAATGCTGAGCATTTTATCAATGCCAAATGTCAAAGCACCAGAGTTGGCGTGGGATGGGTTTTTACCGGGTTTCGCCCCCCCCCCCCCCCCAACGGCATTTTAATTAAAAATTCTCACATTAGCCCAAGAATCCCCAACTTTTAGATCAATGCGTTAATTGCCGCAGGTGCTGATACCTATTCGAAGCTTGCCATTTGGTGTTCTTGTACAGGAAAGCCAACAACATGTTTGCAGTTAAGCGATGTTTCTAGGCATACTGCATCTGTTGTCAAGCAAAGCTAGATTAAACCGTAACACACATCTGAACAGTAACATGCCAAAGACTGGCAATTACAGGAAACTAGGATACAAGACCTTAGCCAGAAAGCAGCTTTGACCGTGCTTGCACAGTCCACAGTTTAATCACTCCTAATGCCGTGTCCTGGGAGGTGGCAAAACTGATTCAAGTACCTAACAGAATAAAACGATTAACATTTCAGTGGCATGTACTGTACGTCAAGCAATTTTACTGTGGCCAGTGTCTTGTAATCTAGTATCTTGTAATTGTCAGTCTGGCATGTTACAATTCAGTTGTGTTCGATGAATTTTTATGAACTCGTTCTTATCAAACTTTACTTGACAGCGGATTACAATATAATTAGTAACATCGCTTAAAGGCACCTTTTCACCTTTTCAAACTCCTAGATGAAGCACTGTAGAATTTTTGAGAAATATAGAAAATAGCTGTAAATTAAAAAGGAATAAAAATTTTGCAACAGCACCGCAGTTTTCATAACTAAAACCAGATCACGTGACCCACATCAGCCGATTGGGTGACGGAGAATCTTGAACATGGATGCTTGTTTAGAATATGGGCAACGCTATCGAAATGGTGATCAGGCACCTTTAACTGAATTTATGTATGCACTTCGTTGACTTTCCTGTATTACACTCATGTTTCAGTCCTCGTTTTGTATTGCGGTATTGCTTCAGCACCAAAGCAGAGGACTAATTTGTTCCTATTGTTCATATGCTAGGTTTATAACTGTCTAAAAATAAGCCCTCTGGCTTAAATACAGTAGCTGAAAATAGCCTAAAATCTCAATGACAATCTTTGCTGCTGAGATTGCAGTATTTTTTTTGGAAGAAAATGTGTCCTCATACTGTATTGGAATTGTTAATTACATATGTTGCATATCCTGTGTATATTCATTGTTGCAAATGTGTGTTGAACGCCATGGTGTATACATTATTTGACGGCTGACGGCTCATGATGCATTATTTATAATAATGTTTTATAATAATGTATACATTATTTGTACGTCATCTGACGGCTCATGATGACACTGGCCTTCACTCTCTCTCTCACTTTCTCTTTTTATTTTGGAAGAAAATATGTACTCATAGTCAGGGGCCGCACTAAACCAGGGCCTACCTGGGACCGTGCCCGAGTAAAAATAACAGTGCCCAGGCCCGTGCCCGGGTAAAATAAATTATCAGTTTAATATCGAGTCGTTTGTTGAAAAGGTTTTCAACTATTGTGCCATTCGCTACACGCACAGAATTGACTGCAATGCAGCGGCCCGCTGAACAGAATACCGAGCTTTACTGCACTGCACGTTGTTGTAGCATGCCATCCTACATTGCCCAGGCTTGTTGCCAACGTCGGAGTGGTTCTCATTGATGGCTGACGCTGTCGGTAAAAATACTGACATAACGTTGTATTACATCGCAATAACAATTTTGTCTCGCCAGAGCCTCTAGTTTGAATTACTGAACAAGTAGGTTTTTAGAGGTTAGAGCCCGTGCGTTTCTTTAGCAAAACACGAGTATGGTGCGCAATTAAAGTCAAACTGCGCCTACGTAAACACCCCTGTGCCTTGCAAGTGCTTCCTTGAAATATTCAATCACATTTACAAACACAACATTTTATTAATAACAGTGTAACTTATAAACAGTTAATCAAGAGCATTTTACATACTAGCTGTTTATTTCGAATTTTGTTCTTAGTGCCTGAGAACAGACGACATCTGGGGGAAGGCAACCGCCCAACTACCCTTTAAAGCTTTGTAATATTCCACGAATTATATATTACAAACAAAAACGTCAAGTGTGCCATAAAAAGGGGTTATATGATTGAATTTTCACTTGTTAAAATGTACATGGATAAAAATTGATCATTTTTAATTGAAATAACCAAATGTACGATTGAGAATTAAGTGCTGTTTTGCTTTACGAATCATACAATCAATCAATTGTACATTTGATTATTTCAATTAAAAATCATCAATTTTTATCCGTGTACATTTTAACAAGTGAAAATTCAATCGTATAACCCCCTTTTTTACGGCACACTTGACGTTTTTGTAATCCGTGTACCTTTTTTACGGCTATGGTGTTGCGCTACAAAGCTTTATGCATGCAGTTGATTGTTGCTGGCCACTTTTCAACAATTCAACTTGGCTCTGAAAGCCTGCATCTGCGAAATAAATATGCCATTCTATCGTTTCTAGCTGCTAATTTCGAGGCTTACCAGCGTAGCTTAGTTTGGTTTAAATCTATCTCATTTAGCTGAAACACGGATTCTTTTGGTCACAGATTTATTTGAGGCCCTAGCCTAACGCTGTACGCGCCAACACTGAAGATTACACACAAGACATGCTACACCAATTACCGTAACAACCTAACGACTATAAGGTGTACTGCAATGCAGAAGATAACAAACGGGAAACACTACTGAGTCACCAAGTCACCACTGTCGCGTGCATCTCGTGTTGAAGCACTGGCACACCTGAAGCACACCACCACACTGCCGTACCCGCCCACCTTCTCTCTCCCATTTAGGGAAAGATCCAGTGGGCAGCACACTTTGCACATTGCTACACACCCACCATCTCTTTCTTTTATTTCGCCCTTCAACAATCATCTTTTTAGCAAAGACATAACACAAGCACAAAGAATGGATCTGGAGTTTGCTGAGTGGCATTGTTCCCTAATTACAATGGTTAAAACAATGTAAAACAATCAAAATGATCATTCAGGGTCCCATAACTCCGGAACGGCTCGACCAATCGTAAAAGTGCTGTGTGGATGAAGTCCAGGGAAATTTCTGGCTTAGATCATGTTTCAGATTTTAGGTATGTGCAGTAGTTTTTCTGAAACCGTGTCACACTAGATCCAGAACAAAAACAACAAGAAATGAACATTTTGAAATTTACGTGTGGCTCCGTACTTTTACTCTTGCACGGAATTGCGTAAAAGTTGGTATAAAGGCTCCTTCCGTTCCTATCTACTATCTGGCCAAGTTTGGTCAAATATATTAAATACGAACGGGGAAATTAATAGTTTTACTTATACTGGAGTGAGGACTTCAATCATATATTCATACCACATACATATGAGAAAAGCTAGCCAAGGAGGAAATACTTATGCTGCTGGGCAAGGGGAAAGACCTATGCTGCTTCACCTCTGATTTTTTGGGCCTTTTGAGAGAAAATTTTAGGGGTTTTTACTCACTCTTTTATTCTTAACTCTTTTAAATTTCGTATGCCTTAAAAAAAACTGTTTAATAGGCAGATACCTGCCGAGATTTTGGTATGTCTTTTTATCTGTAATTTATTAAACCTGATGACAGGAATTGTTCCTTTGCGTTGGTTGATTCGGCTTGGTAAGTCATGAATCAGTTTTTGTGGAGGGGAAAAAATGTTTGTCTAGTTTCATTTCCGATACTGCATGACTTGGCAGAGCTCTAAAGCATTTTTTCAGAACTCTTTAAGGCTCTTGCTTTAGCCTCAAATAGGCATGAAAAGCTATTGAAAAAGAGCTAGTGGAATTATCTAGACTGTACTATTAAGTTGTGGACTGAGAGATGGTTGTGTCTGCTTTAGGGATCGACTGGGTAACAAAAAACTGAGTCCGAGCCGAGTCCGAGTAATTATGAATACCCACCGAGCCGAGTCCGAGTAGTAAAACCGGGTCGTACATTTTCAATTTTTGCTTTATGTTTAATATACAGCTTTTTTTTACTTGGGTTTCGTTCTTTTTTTTTTTGGCTCTCACTCATTTTCATTTTGCTTTCGTCCTGTTTTGTAATGCGCATAGTATAACAATGAACGAAAGGAAATAAAAGGACGAAACCAACTTTAAAAAAACTGTAAAATATTAGTAATTCTTTCTTCCAAATTTTTTAATTCTAAACTTTAAAGTCAAAAATTAAGTTGACCAGCAATTCTTCGTTCCAAATTTTTTAATAATAAAGTGAAATAAAAAATAAAATGCATTTTGGTTACTTTGTCTCCCAATAGGCCTTAGTTGGCTTAAACCCTTTAAGCAACTTTATGACCCAAGTAGAGTAACAACGTATATACACATCGAAACTTTTAAGGGGAAGTGCTGGTCGAAAAATGCAATCGATTTCTGTAAACAAAACGTTGTTAACGACGTCTATACTTTTATAAAAAGCACTTTAGTTGAGTGCAGTCTCACCGAAAACTGCAAAAATGTGGTGTTCATTCCTTTTTCCGTAGTTCAAGAACAAAAAAACTGGACATTTTCGACAGCGGTAGCGATCGAACCATTTGATTGGGCGCCGCCATCTTGGGTTCACTGAAAAGCTGGAATTCCAGGGATGCTTTTAAAGTCAGCGGCTTGCTTGCTGAGCGCTGAGTTTGCTTGGTCTCGGCTTCCTTTGCTTTTCCCATTTTCAAGCTGAGATTAAAAACGACGTTATTTGAAGTTTGCTAAGCACAAACATGGCCGACAGTAACAAAATCAGTTATTATATCTGTTTTCTCGGTTTTATCGCATCAGTAACATTTAAGATGATGAGAGTAAAGACTAAGCAATTGAGCTGCTGGCAGCTATCAATATCGTACTTATCACGCACGTATCATGTAGATTTATCGCTTGTATGATGATTTTTGCAGATTGTTGCTCCGCGGCAATGGCGCATGCGCACATCGTGCCCCCATATTGGTGCGTAAGCTCAGCGAACTTGGCACCCTTTTTCCTCGCTTACTTGGCTCGTCAAGCCGCTGACTTTAAAAACGACAGAAAAGTTTCTCAGCGGCAAGCGGCTTGAATTAAAAAACGGGAAAGCTTGCCTCGCTTCCAAGCAGCTCGCAAGTCGCTGACTTTAAAAACATCCCTTTTCCTCTATCTGGGCCTCTCAACACATTTTCTCGACGCTCGTTTGGCATTGGCCAATCAGATGGAACGTAGAGGCTGTTTCTGGCGATCTCGAGCTGCCTTTCCAAAAATTGGAACATCGCGTTCCCTCATTGGCCAGTTGGCACCACGTGACCGATATGGCGCACTCTCATTGGCTGACAGGCGATTTCACAATGGCCGCCATTGCGCGCTTCGGATTTTACGTGAGCGCTTATATTCGGTTCGTTGTTGAAAATCACGATAAAGATGATGTTTCACAATATGAAAAAATTAAAACAGCAGCTGCGATTTACAACTAAAATGGAAAAGGAGCCAATAAACCTTCGCACTATCGCTTATCAGGTGGGAACAACGATTTTTAGCGTAACTATCGCTGACTTACGGATGCGTTTTCTCAACACGGAGATTTTCAACTTTAGTTCGTCTACAGCCCGTAATTAAAAAAAAATTGGTTCTCCGAAACTATTAAAGCAATTTATCTGATTTTGTCTGTGCATATTAATGATATCTATTGCGTGCAAGTAGTTGTAGGTTGATCCAGAAGGTATAAATGAAACTATGAAAAAAAAAAAAATTTTTTTCAACAAATAATTATTTCTCTGTTTGTACTCGGTCGAATTTTTACAGAGTCCGAGCCGGGTCAAAAATAGCATTACTCGGTACCGGATTGGGTAGTTACCCGGACTCGGTCGAACCCTAGTCTGCTTTAATCCTAAGTGTAAAAGCTTACTGGGTCACTCTGAATGCAACTAAAAATTGGAAGGCAAAACCAAATTTCCATCATGTGTGTGATGGTGATTGAAACTGAAGGGATCGCATTGAATCAAGGACGGCATTTTTCCACGATAAAAATTTTCATTTTCCGCGATGCGATCCGTGATGGGCAAAACGCAAAATTACGCAATAAAATCGGCTAATTCCACGAGTGGGTGCAGCAGCGAAGCAGCTAGAAGCTGGCAATGACGTCACAACGCAGGCGCGTGAAAACGAAACAGGAAGTAGGCTATAAGTACGAAACCACTAGAACGCTCCTGTCAACGTTCCTTTCATGCGTATCTGAACAGTAGTTTAAAAAAATTCTGAAATTTCAATTTTTTTTATTAATTACTGATGAAAAACCTTAAATATACCTCAAATTAAGCGGAATTCCACAAAATGCGTCATTTTCCACGGCATACCTCAAATTCCACGAAACTCCACAATACAAAATGGAACCTAGACTCTTAACCAACGTTTTACTCTTATACAGAATGTGTTATTGAACGTTTTTGGAAAGATGATTGAATATAGAGCAATGGAAAGCAATGGAATTAACTCAAGTTGTTGAACACAATCCTACAACGCAGGGTGTAATTCAGATGCGTATAGTTTACTAAAACTACTTACATATTAGGGGAAATAGTCTATTAGTATAAGGATATAATTGGAAGCAAAGGTTAAAAGCACCAAGAGTTTGTTAAATGGCTCAAATGACAATAATTTATAAACAAGATGAGTGTCAACATCATTACACCAATGTAACAAACATGTAACAAAGGAAGTGTGGTTTCATGTTCAAGGGCATTGGTCCCTAATTCCAACAGAACCAGGATGTCTTTACAATTAGCTATGCTGGCTGCACCATATGTAACCTTATTTCATAATGATTAAAACTTTGTATTGAAATTTTGTTTTAGTTTGCTAAAAGACACTCCACTTTGTTAATTTGCTAGGTTTGATAACAAATTTTATGAACAAAATAGATGAGAATGAGATAGTTTTTTCTGGGACTTATTTTAAGTTTTTGTTTTGTTGACATTACCAAACTTTTGTTAGCGAACTAACTTAAATACTCGTTAAACGTTTAATGTCTGCAAACTTGAATTAAATTTGGAATACAAGTTTTAGAAACGGTATTTTCTTGTTGTGTTTTTTATTTTAATACAGTATTCTGGTTTATGTTTAGGTGGTTTCCCAGCACCTCCGGTAACTCCAAGAAAGACTCCTAGTCCCACTGCTAGGACTGATTCCCGTTTGTCTTCCAGTCCTAGTCCTCAGCATCCTGATGCCGAGTTGTTTGTGCGCAGTACTAGTGGCGATATCAGCCGCTCATCCCCAAGTCCCCAACACCCCCCACAGCAGACGCCATCACCACGTAACAATCGCCCCATCCCTAGTCCAATTTCACGTCCAGAGTCCTCGGGTAGCGTTAGCCCCAGCCCCACTCCGAGCCCAAGGCAGCGCTCACCGCTCCAAAAGCAACGTGCTGTGGAACCCGAAAGAAACATGAGTAACGAATCGCAAGACTCAGGATATCTTACTCATTCACAGGTGACCTCTTCAACGCACAAAGAATCTCACCGGATATCGGAGATTTTCGATTCCGGGTATGACAATCAGGGCTCTCCTCGGACATCTCGTTCAAGTGAGCATTCGAGACAGAGTAGTGGTGTTAGCAGTAGCCGGACAGACTCGCGTGAACCCACGGGGGGTTCTGTGAGTGGTTCGGATATGAGTGATCCTGAGGATGTGGACCCAACAAATGAAGTTGTGTTTCGCAAAATTGCAAAGCCACTACCAAAGAAACGAGCTAATCATCAGGAGTGGCATTTGAATGGTGAGTTTTTAAATTACATGTCTTGCTTTGTTTAGCTTGACACTGGCTTTACATGGCAGTTGTCGGCTTACCAGCTGGTTGTAAAATAAGAATATTTAACCTATCACAAATACCGAACCGAAGTTGCCCTTACTGTATATCCAAATGTCGGAAATTGTTCTAACTTGATGTTTTATTAGGTATCCTCCCATTTCATCCACAGGATTTTAAATCTTAAAACATGATTTTGGAAGACGATAGGTGAAGCTGAGGTTGTTGGTTGTGACTAATATGGGAGGCTTGGTTGAAAGAATAATGAAATATAAAATAGGGAAAATCCCCTACATTAGAGTACGTGTTACTTGTAAGTGCTATTACTGCCCATCTTCCCTAATCAGATAGGCTTGAATATATTTATTGGGGTTCGGCTGACATCAGTTTTGTTTTTTCAATAATTTTGCTAAATCTTGACAGATTTTAATGTTCCAATACACCATTCAAAGTTTAATCGTTTGAACCAATATTTTAAATATTCCGAACTAAACCTAGCCTCAAAACAGAAAAATATACACAAAGCAGAACAGATCGATTTGTTCTATTTAAATTTTCAGTAAAAATATTTTACAGTGGTGTAGAAACAGTCTCGCAAGGCTTTGTTTACCGTCATCAAAAATGGGCCCCATGAAAATCGTTTTCCACGTAGTAAATTTCTGATAAAGGTAAACGATGCCTCACAATGACTGTTTTAACACTAATGTAAAGTGTTCTTACCGAAAAATTTAAATACAACAAATCCATCTATTTTGCTTTGTGGTTTGTGCGTATTTTTCTGTTACGATGACAGACAGTTACCACAGTAAAATTTTTATGGTTTTTACGAAACCTTGCTTGACTGGAGCAAGTTTTATTCAAATTGCTGTCAATTTTTATTCATATCAATTCGAAATTAACGCTTTTAACTGATTTTTTAATCAAAATTTCATCTCTGTTTAACTCGGAGAGGCACCAAGACTGCGTTATGAAGTGGCAGCAAGCTAGGAGCTCCCACCACTGCCGCCAGCGCCGCCTTGATGCAGCCAACACAGTGACGCGCAACACGTGTGCGCCAACGGAGTGGCATTCCTTTCTCGAGTTAGGTTCGGTTAGCACCTACGAGGAATACCGATCACAACAATAATTACATTTTAGTGGACAAATTTACAAAAAATTATTGAAAAAAGTCAATATGCGTCAAAATCCTTCCAATTCATGCCGAAACTAATGAAGAGGAATATAAATTGGAGTATCCTGGTTGATTCGGCTACGACTTTATTCCATCGACGAATAAAAAGCCCTTCATCTCGAGTGTTTTTCAATCACTCCCGCACACGCCTAAGAGCCGAAATTTTCTTTTTTCCAGGTCTAAGTCCCAGCAAAGTTCTCAAATGGTTCTTGGGCAGAGACCTCAAATACACGAGGGACAAGTTTTTTTTTTTTAATAGTGACTATGTAAATTGGTTTTAACTAAATACATTTTCAGTGCTTTAGTCTATTGAGTTGGCTTAGGGCCAATGAAAAGGTCTCAAGACGATTAAATTGGTGTATTGAAACCTCAATATTGGTAAAAAGAAAAAAAATAAGAAACTGGTGGAAAGCTGGGCAAAATCTTTGTAGCCTATCAGAAATCTTTAAAAAAATAATTAATGCATTGCTTTTTAAGCAACGTAGCAGTGCCTAAGAACCATTTTCTCACTTTGTTAGTCCTAATAATATGCTCGTAAATCCTTACAGTAGTGCATTGTGCGTAGCAGTTTGTAAATACTTGGTTCAATAGCCTACAAACAAACACAAAGACTTAAGCAATTCATTTCTGAAAACAGGCAAAAAAAACTTTATCCCCATTAAATTTGTCAGGAAGTATGTCAGCATTGATGAAATTTGGTATTGGCCGAACCTTATAACAAATCTGAGTAAAAAATCATTTAGCTCCTTCCTGGTTGTCAGCTGCTTTATTCAGTTTCTAAAATCAATGGGTTTAAAAAAATTTTCTAACAACATTACTACAAAAAAAAATCTAAAAAGATTAGCTCAGACATGAAGCATACTTGCATATTAAAATATGGGTGAATTACACGATTACAGGTGGAAGGACTGAAACCTTAAAAAAAGTTGGTACGTATGTATATTATACAGCACTTTAATAAAACGACACGTTCCATTCCAAAACACCATTTTACCGGTACAAAAATTTCTACGGAATGGTAGTCCCGGTTTCCTTAATGTACCTCCGGTTGTGTTTGGAAGGCACTCTTCAAATACTAACAGCATGCAGCCATTGTGTAGGCAAAAAAAATATGTATGTATATTGGTAAACAGCAACGTAAAAAAAAACCTTGGTTTGCGGTGGTTAATGTCAGCGAGGTAAGTGAATGCATGTTCTTGTTAGTGCAGCATGTGGGTTTATGCGCCATGTGTGGGTTGCGGTACTCGTTTTATTCTTTCGGATTGCCAGTCTCACTGTGGTACAGTCGCTCTTCTCTGGTGAATTCCTTAAATGTTTTTTGTTGATTTCCTCAACTTCAAAAAAAACTTGGTTACGTAATTAAAATTGCACACTGTAACCGCTCTATTAATAGTTGGTTCTCCAGTAAATGTGCAATAACAATTGGATTCCTATACTGTAATTACTGGTATCGGCGGTGAAATTAATGGCGTTAGCGCAAAATAGATTTCTTATAGAGCAAATAGGCCTAACGTGATATATACTTGTAGACCTCTGATAAATTTAGGACCTGTACTTTCCGCAATATTTTTAATCATAATTTTGTGATGAAATTTGCTGCGTGGTGTAAAACACGCACGGAATGAAAAAAGATAATTTACCAATATAATTTGTTGCTATATTGGGTGAATTTGGCAAAAAAGTAAACCTCTCTAAAATACAAGAAGAAAATGGCCTCGTAGAGTAATGGCCTACAAAAGTACGTGGCATACAGTGTCATCAAATTTATTTTAATTTAAATTCCACTCCTCTTCAAAATGGCCATTGTCAATGAACAGAAGGCCGTATTTTGATGCCAATTGTATAAAATTTTTATGAAATTAATGTTTATATAATTTTTTTTCAAATTGCACCGTCGTCTTTTAATCTGATCGGAATCTTTTTTTTTTTTTGAGAGCCGTCTATTGGTAGTAGCAAAAGCAAATTATGGACACAAAAGTCTGACTCTTGGCACGCGCTCAGTACTAACGGCGAGCGCGTGCATTTACTCCGATACTAGCTCCGCCGCTCCTATGCGTAGGCCGTTTTTAGAACTATTTTGCGCCACGATCCGTCAACGAGCGGTACTAACTTCCGGAAGTCGAAAACGGAAAGAAGCTAGCGAGTGCGCAGGCGCGTCCATCTGAAAGCGAAACCGTTCGATATCGAAGGACACATAGAACTAATGATACGAATTATTGGAGGACTGCAGACATTAAACGCAGAACCAAACGCACGTTATTTGAAATGTTACCGATGAAAATCTGTTAATTATACCAAAGCAGACCTGGTTATTAGCTTCGTGGAATTCTAATAAATGGAAGTTTGTTCCTATCTACGTTTGTTGATATCGTTTTGTTGTGATACGCAAAACACGTGTGTAATGACGAGCAGCCATCGTATAATCAGTTTGTTGAATTCCAGCCCAAGTATTGTGACGAGCCACGATTAAACTAATTATCACCCACCCAACAATAAGACGGTTGACGAACATGTCATCAGATCGGCACCGTGCGTAATTATTATTTCGAACCTAACTCCTCCCCAACATTTGGGATTTAGCAATACGACTGAGTCACGTGTGCCCAATGACTATTTAGAATCCCCCCCCCCCCCCGATCCCCACCGAAAAAATAATTCTTCACCCCGAATAATAAAAAGTTACCTTGTTGATAAAAAAAAAAAATCCCCCACCCCCCACCAAAAAAAAATGCTATGAAGAGTTACTCTTCAAATACCTTCCCTTACCATTGGCGTCCCTGGGAAAGAAAAATAAAGACGTGCAAGTCAGAAATTGATAATAAGGGGAAAAAAGTGTTGTGCCCTTGCCCAAACCAAACCAAAATAAGTAGTACCTTGTAAAATCTTCTATTCTTATGCTGCCCTGCGTAAATCCACATAATTCTCGTTGTGTGCTACTGCTGTCGGCGCGGGATAGTCATCAAATCAACATTTTTTGTTGTTGTTGACTGCCCCCCCCCCTTTTTTTTATAGCTTGAACAATCACACCGTCACAATTCGGCATGTTTATATGCCAAAGTTTGACCCAGATTTGTACGAAAAAAAAAAGTTATTTTTTCACTTGAGCTGGTTTTGAATCCAACTTTTCTCCTCTTATGTGAAAATATACCCAGCCACATCAAATTCGAGCCGATTCAACAAACTCAATCTAAATGCTGTTAGTTTATTTTTATAGTAACGTTTACTGCCAAAACGAACTCTAAATTATTTTTAGTAATCAGTTGTGTGAGTAGATTTGCAGCTGTAAAGCTTGTGAACTTGCTGCCAGTCTTTTTCCCATAAACCTACAGCTTTTTTTTTTTCTACAACCAAAAGTACATGAAACCAGACAACAACATTTTGCTTTTGCTACAACGGATAATGGAACAGGCGAGTAATGAAAAGAAACAGAAAATCCGTAGAGGATTATGGAAATTAAAAAAAAAAACACAATCACATGCTTTATCGGTGAGCAAATTTCTTTGATGCCATGTGTGAAAAACAAAATAAGAGGATTACCTACCTACTTTCTGTGATACTGTTCAGGATACTGCGTACATTTTGAATTGCAATGGTCAACGGTAACCACCTCGATTGCCCCCCCCCAAACCCCACCCATAAAAAAATTCCTAATTTCTCCCTAAGTTGTCAGTTTCACAGCAAGATACTATCGGGTGTCTTGGGGCAGGGATAACACAACACGTAAAATGAAGATGAAACTCAAAGAATAGAGAAACATATTCTCATACTCCATTCTTCTAGGTTGTGATGATGTATGAATGAACGGAAAGTTGTTTTTTTTTGGGGGGGGGGAGGAGGGGAAAGGGGGCAAAGATGGTAATTTAGGGGAGAACAGACGTATTTGTATCATGAAGCCATTGACATATGTTTTTTCTTTCTTTCTTTTGCTATTGGCCTTGTGTTGCCCCTGAAATGGGAATACCAACCATTCTGTCCAGACAGAAAGTAGTTTTTTTTTTAATATGTAAAGGTGTCATTTTCAGTGTGTGGCGGTTTTATAGAAAAAAAATTATTAAATGAAATTCAAGCATATGCATGAATATTTACAATTTTCCGCATTAATGAAAAAATTGGCTGCTATAGAGTTCCATTTTTTTTTTAAATTAAGAATTTCCACGATTTACCAGTAATGTATGATGAAACCTTAATCTGGTTAATGCATCACCATGCGCAGTCCTCCTATAAAAGCAGATAGCTCGCCCCTGGCGGCCATCTCTTTTCCTCTCGATATGTCAACCATGATGGTGGCTCAAGAGGGGAGGTAGGGTGGGTATTTACAGGTAGTATAAATTTTCGTATTGGACGATAGAAACCAATTTTAACCCCCCCCCCCCCCCAAATTTAGGTTTCTAATCGTCCGTAGAAAATTTATACTACCTGTAAATTAAATTGCATTTACAGTTAGACCTCGTCAATATAGGTGGCGGGCACCATCATGGCGAGTTACCCCGGGTTGCGGACTGGCTCCCCCAAAAGTTTAACAAAACTTCGCACTTTATTGAGAATAACAGAAACAGGAATTTGGATCTCTTTCGTAGGATTTGGTGGCCCTGAAAAGAGCCGTTTGTGTTTTAGATGGGGTCTTGCTTCCGTCTTCTGGAGGTCTTGAGGCGGGAGTCTTGCTTCCGTCTTCTGGAGGTCATCGTTTCTGTATTAGTGCTTAAGGGGGTTGGACTGTTACGATTGATCCCAGACGATATAGCCCATCTTCCTGTCTTGACATGTCTCTGAGATAATGACTTGTGAAGACAGTTTGACTTCTCCATGATGTGGCTTGTAGAATTTCAGCGATGGAGACTTGATTGTGAAAGGCCCATGAAGTTGAAAGTGCCCGTAGTTCGTGTGCTGTTGCCTTGATGTTGCTGTCGGTGCAGCTGATGTTTTCAGTTCAACCACTTGATCTTCGACAGACGCCACAACGGTACATCTGTGGCAGATATAAATACTTCACTTGTGCACGTCGTCAGCAATATAACCTTGGCCATTTTCAGGTATACAGCCAATGGTGACAAGTTATTTGAAGGCCAGTCCTAGAAAAATTAGTAAGAACACTTAAGTCATTTGTCAAAAAAAACTACAATCAAAAAGTTGTGTTCTGAAAACTTAAAACAATCAAATTCAGCAGACCTATACGCCCATCTACAGAACCATCCACGCTAAGTCGAATATACATAATTCTAGCCCCGCTCATCTTAATCCCCAATAAAGTTAACCTAGACTACACTAAACCATATATTGACGTAATGTTCCTTATTGTGCAGACAAAGATTAAGACCTTATTTAGCGTATATAAATCGAGTAGCCTAATGGAATGCTCGCAAAAACCTAAATTTTGGGGGGGTTAAAATTGGTTTCTATCGTCTATACGAAAATTTATACTACCTGTAAATTAAAATGCATTCAGTTCCTGAGTGCTCTTTATGACTTGAGGTTTTTTCGCTCTCCTGATCCGCCCAGTGCGCAACCCCACTGCGCATGTGACACCATGCGCAGGCCTCCTATAAAAGCAGATCGCTCGCCCGTGGCGGCCATCTCTTTTCCTCTCGATATGTCAACCATGATGGTGGCTCAAGAGGGGAGGTAGGGTGGGTATTTACAGGTAGTATAAATTTTCGTATAGACGATAGAAACCAATTTTACCCCCGCCAAAATTTAGGTTTCTAATAGTCGGTAGAAAATTTCTACTACCTGTAAATTAAAATGCATTTACAGTAGACCTCGTCAGTATAGGTGGCAGGCACCATCATGGCGAGTTACCCTGGGTTGCGGACTGGTTCCCCAAAAAAGTTTAACAAAACTTCGCACTTTATTGAAAATTATATAACAGAAACAGGAATTTGGATCTCTTTCGTAGGATTTGGTGGCCCTGAAAAGGGCCGTTTGTGAATGATGGGTCTTGCTTCCGTCTTCTGGAAGTCGGGAACGGGAAGGTCTTGCTTCCGTCTTCTGGAGGTCTTCGTTTCTGTGTTAGTGCTTAAGGGGGTTGGACTATGCATCTGGCTGTTACGATTGATCCCAGACGATATAGCCCATCTTCTTGCCTTGACATGTCACGGAGGTAGTGACTTGTGAAGACGGTTTGGCTCCTCCATGATGTGGCTTGCAGAATTTCGGAAATGGAGACTTGATTGTGGAAAGCCCATGAAGTTGAGAGTGCCCGGAGTTCGTGTGCGGTTGCCTTGATGTTGTTGTCGGTGCAGCCGATGTTCGCATCGTCGTATGCCCTGTTAATGACAGTTCTGATCCAGTTGGCAATCATGGGAGCAGAAGTCACGTTCGTTCCTTTGGTGAAGGGAAGGAAGAGTTGAGTGCGTCCCCTTCGGCATTCGGGGTCACTTGTGCGTTTAATGTAGTATCGAAGCGTACGTACGGGACATAGGGTTCGTTCGGGTTCTTCATCATAGATGTTCGTAAGGGCTGGTATGATAGGTTTGGACGGTTCGCATGGTTTTTGAGTTTTGGCTCGGATATCAGGACGACGCCTCAAATGAATGAATTTGCAATTGTCGAAAAAGAAACAGTGAGCAGGGTCGTTCGACAGGGCTTGCATTTCGCTGCGAAGGCTGGCAGCCAGAGAGGTGAGAAAAACTGTCTTCCTTGTGAGATGGTTAATGTGGCAAGTTTGGATCGGTTCGTATGGATCTTTGGTCAGGGAGTCCAAGACAAGGGAAAGGTCCCATTTTGGGAACTCATGATGGATAGATGGTCTTTCAATTTCGAAGTATTTCAAGAGAGATGTTTGTTTCCGGCGGCTTTGAAGACAGTGTTCAGGGCGGAACGGTAGACTAGAATGGTTGAGCCTTTTAGTCCATCTTTGAAAAGATCGGTAAAGAAGACTAGCAGTTCCCGAATAGGGGGGTTGATTGGATTAACCTTTTTTCGCTTACACCAATGAAACCATCGTTGCCAGTGGCTGTTGTACATTTTGTTAGTTGAGTCTCGAAGGGCCTTGCTGGCGATGCGAGCGGCTTGTTCTTCAAAAATTCCAGCCTCTTTAATGAGTTGGATGATAGTAGCCACCCGTGCAGATGTAAGATGTTGGAGTTCGGGTGGAACTTGGTTCCCTTCTGTTGGGATAAGAGGTCCGGAAGGTTTGGCAATTCTCTTGGTGTGTCTATGAGAAGGTTGAGTAGTCGAGGGAACCACGGGGCTGCTGGCCAGTTTGGTGCAATGAGAAGAAACAGACCCTGAATTTGTTCGATCTTCGTTAGGACAGTTGGGAGAAGTTTGAACGGAGGGAACAGGTAGGCGTAGAGGTTGTCCCAGGGAAAGGTCAGAGCATCGACTGCACAAGCCAGGTCGTCCGGAATCGGGCTCACGAATTGGGGAATTCTGGCATTGTACCTCGTGGCGAAGAGGTCGATCATGGGTTTCCCCCAGATGATGAAGAGAGATTCGCAAATTGATGTCTTGAGGGACCATTCCCCTGATGGTGGTTTCTTCCGGGATAGTGCGTCCGCTATTACATTTCGGTTGCCTGGGATGTGGAGCGGTTGGAGAGTTGTGTCGAGCTTAAGGCATAGGTTGAATATTTCGGAGGTGATCTGATGAAGGGAACGTGTTCTCCTTCTATGCGTATGTAGGCGACTGCAGTAGTGTTGTCTGATTGGATTTGAACGATCTTGCCTGTTACCAGGTTACGGACATGGCGAAGAGCATTGTAGATTGCCTTCAGTTCGAGAACGTTGATATGCTCGGTAGTGTTGGGAGGCCAGGTTCCGTTTACTTCGTTGTCCATTATGTGAGCACCCCATCCAGTTAGAGATGCGTCGGTTAGGAGTAGGAGGTCTGGAGGGGGTTCGTGAAGAGGCATAGTCTTGGATAGATTTGCGGTGTTCATCCACTAGTGAAGGCATTCCCATAGGAAGTGGGGATCGGATGGTTTTGACAACTTGGATGATGGAAGATGGTTGCTCCAATAAACGATGCGGAAAAGGTGGAGTGGTCGAGTCATCCAACGACCGTAGGGAAGAAGATCTGCCATTGAATCCATTTTGCCTACGAGGGAGTTCAGGGATGTCAGTGAGTGATTTGTGGACTGGGAAAAGGAGAGGCAGTGGTCTAGTAGGTCGGTTTTCCTCTCCGCTGATGGCGTGACGGTGGCAGACCGAAGGTTGAAATCCACACCGAGGAAGATGAAGGTTTGTGCAGGTTGGAGTCGTGATTTCTCCCAGTTGACGCCCAGACCAAGGTTGTGAAGAAGCCGGATGGTGAAGAAGGTGTCTTGCCGGAGTTGGCGGGGACAGATGTTGTTTAGGAGCCAATCGTCGAGGAAGGCGTTGGCTCCTACCTGGTGACGGTGAAAGTGGCTCAAAATGGGCTTCATGACGAGAGTAAAGATGCGTGGAGCAGCGTTGAGGCCGAATGGGAGAGTTTGGAATTCGAAAATCTTCCCTTGGTAGATAAACCGGAAGTAGTGGAGGTACGTCTTGTGAAGAGGGATGTGTAGATATGCATCTTCGAGGTCGATCGAGATTGTCCATTCCAGGGGTTTTAGGGAGAGGCGAATGGATTGAAGGGTCTCCATTTTGAAGTGTTCGTTGTTCATGTAGCGATTCAGTGGTTTCAGGTTGAAAATCATTCTTTCCCCACCGGACTTCTTTGGCCTCAGGAAGATGGAGCTGTAGAAGCCAGGCTTGGAATGGTCGGGACAGAGGCGGATTGCGTTTTTGGCTAGAAGGGCGGCTACTTCTTTGGAGAGAGCGGGTGAAGCCTTGGTTGCGAGCTCCCAAGGAGGGGTGAATGCCATCGGAGGTCTTGAATTGAAGGATGGTTGAAAGCCATGGGATACGATTGATAAGATGACTTTGTCGGTTGTGATGTGATGCCATGCTGATGTGAAGTGACTGATTCGGCCGCCTACAGGGAGAGCGTGGGCATAGTCACTTGCGGTGAAAGGATTTCCGACTGGAAGCAGAGGAGTACTTGCTGCGGTTGTCGGGGGTGGAGCTTCTTCTGAATTTGTTGTTGTTGCGTGAGTTGTTGTGGGTGTTCCCTCGAAAGGACTGATTCCGGCGGGGAGAAAGTTTCCTCTTGTCATGGGACGACTGGTCATTGGACGTTGGAGGAGGCAGTGGTTTGGGATGAGAGGTGTGGCCTTGGAAGGGTTTTCGAAAAGGCTGGTTGTTCGATGGTTTGAACGGTTTCATAGGTTTGCGGGCGATGTCCAAATGAGGGGCAAGAGTCGGGATGCGGCCTCTGAAGAGTGTGTCCGTCTCATGAAGAGGTTGGTTGCGGAGGATGTGTTTGGTAGACGCATTCAAGTTCGATGTGGTGCTTAAGGCGATGTCCCTGAGTAGGAGGGTCGAGTTGAACAGAGCCTTGGTGAACCAGTTGAAGGAGTGATACGAGGCGAAGGACATCTTCTTAAAAAGTTCGGAAAGAAGGAAGTGGAAATACTTGACGTTCTTTTGGCTAGATTCACGGGGGAGCCTTTCGCAGAGGGCGTTGATAGCCGTGGCGAGGACGTCGGCTTGAGAGTTGGCGCAGAGGCCTAGACGGAGTATCTTGTCATTCTCACGGAATACGGCAGTGGGCACCTCGGTGCAACGGGGGATGTAGAGTGCAGTGCCGAAATCCATTTTTGCTTCGGTTGACAGAAACTCAAATTGTTGGTAGGTATCAAAAAGGCGAGGGTTGGCCGCGCCGTCACCAGTCGCTCTGAAGAACCAGGATTCACGGCCTGGACGAGGGGGCTGTGGATCCCGAGGAGGGATCAGTTCTGAGGAGTGTCGTGAGTAAGGCAGTGGATTGTCCGAGCTTAGCTTTTCACGATTATTTTTGTCCCGAAGGCCATAGCCGAAACCCGTTGAAAGGCCCCTGTTCTTGGGTTTAGGAGCGGAGGAGTTCGGTTTGTAGAGATAGCCGTCAGGGATAATGGCTTCTACCGCTTTGAGAAGGTCAAACAGGGGGATGGCAGTTGGATCATCGTCGGCTTGAAGGGAATCTTCATAAGGGTCAAGCGGGAGCTGAGCGAAGTTAACTCGATGCGGAGCTTGCCGGCCCAAAACAGAAGCCGAGTCGAGATCAACTTCCGTGTTGAGGATGCGGGAAAGGAGTTGCTGGAGGTCCGCTGCGGAAATGTTTGGGCGGTGTTTCTTTGAGGGTGCATGGGCGTAAGGTTGCTTCCGTTTGCGAGCATCGGTGTCGGAAGATGCAATCCAGTCTTGGACGTACGAAGTGGCCTTTGAAGGGGGCTTCTCCGTCGAGGAGCGGTTCTTGTAAGATAATTCCTTGATGGAGCGGTCCATGAGGCGGTGAATTTCTTGCGTTGACAAGCGATCCGTCTCAGGTTCAGGATGTGAGGCCAATGATAAGTCAAGGGGCGGGACATCATGTTGCTGTAGAGCGAGAGATGCCAAGGTTGATGGCGGCTGTTGGGCGCAGGGCAACGGCGAAGCCGAATGGTCTTGGGTTAAAGAGGCCGTGAGTCGGGTTGGAGACGGCAAAGGCGAGATGCTGGGGTCAGGTGGAGGGCTTGACAGAGGAGAATCCATGATGTGTCGGCGTGATGATCACGTAATGAACGGGAGTGGCAACGACGAACGAGCGGCGAACGGGAACGTCGAGCAATGAACGGGCTGCAAATGACGAACGACGAACGGGCTGTTAAGGGCGAACGACGAACGGGCTGTGAATGATGAACGGCGAACGACGAACGGGTTGTTGAATGACGAACGGCGAACGACGAACGAGAACGAGGCGTTGAAAGACGAGCGGCTGGCAAGCGATGGGCGGCAGCGAGACGTTAACTCTCAGGCCGAGAAGTGCGAACGACGAACGGGCTGCGAACGGCGAACGACGAACGAAGAACGGGCAGTTGAAGCGAGACAGGCAGCACACGACGAGCGGCAGCAGGCGGCGTCGGATTCCGGCATAGGACATGCGAACAACGAACGGGCTGCTGGCGGCGAACGGGCTGCAGGCGGTGAACGGACTGCATGCGGCGAGCGGGCTGCGGAGACGACCGGCGAACGGGAACGGAGAGGAGAGCTTCTTTCCAGGCGACGTCTGAGACGAGAGCTTGAGGAAAAGAGATGGAAGCCACGGGCGAGCGATCTGCTTTTATAGGAGGCCTGCGCATGGTGACGCATGCGCAGTGGGGTTGCGCACTGGGCGGATCAGGAGAGCGAAAAAACCTCAAGTCATAAAGAGCACTCAGGAACTGAATGCATTTTAATTTACAGGTAGTAGAAATTTCCTACCGACGATTAGAAAGTACATTTATTAATGGGGGAGGGGACCTCAATCTTCGCTGATTTTTTTCAGTTTGCGAATTACAACCCTGAAGTTGCTAGCCTGTTATCTTCTCTACTGTTGGAGACCAACTAAGTTATCTGGTGAGGTTAAAGTTAGAAAAAGACAGTAAGATAAGTGTTCAATACTGCATATCACCAAAACTAGCTGCCATCTTTCAGACAATGGCGACGTAGTTGTCACTGGAGATGGTGAAGTGTCTTAAGAAGTAGGTCTTGGTTATTCGCCAAGTTTGCTGGTTAATCTAGACACATGCTAGTGAGTCACCTACAAGCTCGTGAGATTAAGTATTAACTGTTACTGTTTAATTTTACTTGTACACGACTACAGACTAATTATAGAAATGAAAATTTACAGACATAAAATTCCTCCCGAAAAAAAAATGACAAAGGAAGATAATGCAGTATGACCTTTTGTTACGTTCACAGACCTATGAAAGTTCTAATACCAAAACAGGTATAAGAGAGCCAGAAAAATTTCCAAAAGGGTCAGCCTTTGAAAATAGTGATATCATTCAACCAGGGAAAGGCAGCCAAGATTAATCCTATTAGCTAAATTTTAACATCCCACCAAATAATACTTTGAATGTTAAATGAAAATTTGAAGTTAGCGCGAGTAGCAATAGTCTAGTTTTCATTTAACTTTTGAACTATTAGACTTTCATATTTTAATTTTACTTAGCCTATATTCTGTGGTAGGCATTAGGCCCGTTACCACACTACAACCACATAGCTGGCGGTGAGTTTAATTCTAGCATTATGAACCTTTTAAATCTTGGGTGTGTATAAACACAAAACAGGAAATTGACATTTTTCTGGTAGGTGATTCACCATAAGTGGGAAAAAATTGTAATTCGTTTTCATTCCTGCCAGAGAATTACGTAAAAGACCCCCCCCCCCACTAAGTTTTATTTTCACGTATGAATCGGATCTTTTTTTGTATTCCGGTTCCGGCAATCAGAAATTCAAAAACTTTTCTTGGGGGGGGGGGCGGAATTAAAAATTTTAACATTTTCATCTAGAAAGTAATTAGTAGGAAAATGGACATTATCTGCAACCCAACAAACCCCAAAAGCTAGAGCCTAACCTTATACAGTACACTGAACAGTCATACTATAAATAAATAATAGTGTTAGCAGCGTATCTAAGAAAAAAAAAGCCTGAGCCTATAACTATGATGGTGGGCACAATAAATTGAAAACTTGGCAAGTTTCACTGACGTCTACTATAGTACATCTGCTGCAACTAACAGTCAGTCCTACTTCCTAACCTTATTAAATGCATTGTGTGCCAGGCATGAAAAAAAGGTTATAGTGAATCTCTAACAAACAAACAAACAAAAATAACAATTCTCAGAAATTAGCCAGAAGAACATAGGTGCGGGGAAAACATAGGAGAAATAAACCACACGAAAAATTTGACATTCCCTAGTGATAGAAACCTGCGTGTGGAAATTCGAGCCAAGGTAAATGACCTAACCTATACAGGGTTACCACCAAAACACTGAAATCAATTTCCCTGAGTTTTCCAAGTTCTCCAGAGTAAATGAAGTCATTTCCCAGGCTATTTACCGTAATTTTAGGAAGGAATTTTTTTCACACATTTTACCAGTTTTGTGTTAAAAATGCTGAAGGTTTTTGATGGGAAATACATTATTTAAAATCTTAATTTTTTCCCCGAGTTTTCCAGGTTTTTTTGTAAAAAAAATCAGTGAATTCCCTGAGTTCTCCCCGAGTTTTCCAGGTTTTCCAGATTGGTGGGAACCCTGCTATAATAATTACAACACGACAACAATGAACCCGATTTGTCTTTTTTAGGGTTTTTTCCCCCCAGTCTTTAAAATAACAAACATGTAGAAATTCAGTCTTAAAAAGGTAGCCAGCGAAGATCCTTATATTTTGGTAATACGTACCTTAGGATATTCCGGTGAAATTCAACGTAGTTGGAGTCAAAACAAGCAGGCTTGTTTGTCGGATGTGGGAATGGCGTTTAGCATTCACACGGAGACATACCGTATCATCGTAACAGGCAATCGGCGTCAATGATTCTAAGAATATACACGTATACATTATATTTCCGTGAATCGTGAATTTGCGTTGTATATCAAACGTCAATGTACCCACAGGGAAAGCGAAAGGGGGATAAAACCAAAAGAAAATGAAACAGATATTCATTCATTCTGTTTCATTTATTTTTTGATAAAAACAACGCCGGCACAAAGGGTGCCTGCAGGGTGCACATTTACGCAAGCGGTCATGCTCATGTCGTCCGCGGCGCATGCGCACGTACCCCATTGTTTGGATGAGCTATCTGCATGGTGCACTCGACTGTTTGTTGAGTAGGGTGTGGCGCAAGCGCTGTAGAGACAATCAGAACCAACGGCGATTGCTTAAACCTGCCACTACGTGTCGCCAACGACTGAGGCTCTAAGAACGAAGAAAACGCACCGCGTTCCAACAGTATGGGCCGCGAGCGATGTGTCTGACTTTTGTTGTTGTCTGGTTTCATATACTTTTGGTAGTAGGCTAATAATAACTGAACCCAAATTTGATTTAAACTGTACCGAAAACGGACTTTTTAAATTCAAGTAGCCTAGTTCAAAATCTAAAAAATATCAATTTTGAATCGGCTATTCACGACACCAACTTTATTGGTAACACAACAGTGGCACTGACAAAGCCTTCGATTAAAATTTAGCCATTGTAATATCATATTAATCGTGATCATGTTCAAATTATTGATGGTTTGGATTTGCGAGCCCATAACTGCAATGTGTTTGTGCCAGTGCATAATTGTGTAGGCTAGTGAAAAAGCACAATTCATATACAGTAGTTTAAAAGAAATTTTAAAACGTCTGTGCCTATCGAAATTGTAGTTTCTTCTTGTTTAAGAGGAGCTCATTAGGCTGTGTTAGGTACCAATTTAAAAATAATGCATGGTATCGTAAATCGCCTTCTAAATGCCCATGGGCTGTTAAAATTAATTCAATAAAAAAAGGGGGTGGGCGGCAACAACATTATAGGCCTAATTCAAATCTTACTTCTGTCCAGGGAGGGTGTTAAGGCTGTACTCCATCACAGAAAACTCTGCGTTTATGCCACCATTCACGTTCGTGATCTGGGTTCGGGATAAAGCATAAACTCATACCTTTATTCACATTTGTTTAGCAATGTAGTTTGTTAGTTAACTCATTTATCTAGTGTGCAGAATGTTTTAAGCTTTTAGTTAATTTTGGCACAGAAAAACGACGACATAAAGAGGATAAAATATCGACTTTCTTGAATGTAAGTTTAATCAATTTCTAGCAGAAAAATTACAATCTAAAACACTTCCTTTAAGGTCAGAAATCGAGAAATAACACGTTCTTTTTTTTGGGGGGGAGGGGGAAGTAAAGAAGGGCCATAACTTTTTAACCTTAAGGAGTTCTGACTTATAGGCATTGTAGGGGGGTGGGCCAAGCTTTGCTAGGGCTTCTTATTAGGCAATTTATAGTAATTTAAAAAATGATAGCCTGGGTCCTCTTTATTGTTCTATTTTGGTTTTATATAACATCTTGACTACCATACTGGCTCAAATATAAGGCAAATACTTGGGCAGGAATAGTCGCTAAGACGAATAACCACCTAGACTATGGCAGTTCCACTGTTAGATTCCAATAAAGTTTAAGTTTCTTTTTTATTTTGGTTATTTTAGTTTTTGCTGAATATTTCAAAAACTGAGCTGCTTTCTTCTTAATTAGTCACCAACAGGAAGCTCTTGGGAAAAAACGATTCGATTCAATTGGGGTACTCGGTCGTAAAATAGGAATTTGGTCATGTTATGGATTTGGACACAAATACAAGACCTAGTGTTAATGGGACAAATGTGAAAATAATTTTGTGTATTGGGTTTCTTATATATGTTGAGGTTTAATCAGTCGATTCAAGTGCGCAGGCTGTAATTTTTCTCAGTCACTGAGAGCATTTAGGCCTTTGCCGGATAAGTTTTGTTTTTTTATTGTAAATTTTGGGATCTTCGAACACACCAAAATGGTTTTTATGTACGACCTTGAGATTTTTCGGAAACACTCAGTAAAATTCATAATTCATTATGCACAGTCTCGCAAACTGAATTTCGATCAATCAATATTCAGTGAATTTTCGACAGCTTTGCAGGAAAACCTATTATATATCCTTTCTACTGTCTTCTTCGGGCTTCTAAGTTGGGTTTTTGCTGTATATACATAACGCTTGTTCTTGTCATGGTTTAAAAATTGCCCTGACTCTGGCCTCCGGTATTTGTCAGCCTTGTCGCTCACTCTCTTGCAAAGTTTAAAGACCTGTACGCTGTACACTTTTTGAGCGAGTGTGAGACAAAGCTGAAATACCGGAGGCCAGAGTCACGGCAATTTTCAAACCACGACAAGCATAAGCGTTGTGTACATACAGCAAAAACCTAGCGTAGAAGCCTGACGAAACCTGTTGGAAGGAAATATATCACCTTTTCCTTCAAAGCTGTCGAAAAGTTGCTGAATATTGAGTGACTGATATTCTGTTTGTGAGATTGTGCATTATGAATTATGAAATTTTGGGAATGCAAATTAAATTCTATTAAGATTGCCTGAATTGGGTTATAGTAGGCGATACAGAGCGAGCGTCTTGGTATACTACATAAAAGTAGTCTATGCAGGATGGTAAGAAGCACACCCTCTCTTTCTTCTACACCTCTTTCCTCTTGCTCTCCCTATCTATTCTTCCCCCCCCCCCCCTCTCCTCCTCCTTTGTCTTTGGCAAAGTCCAGAGGAATTGTTGTAGATTTCAACTAAAGTAAAATTTAGGTATGCTATATGGTAAATTTTAAGTAACGTTATGTTTTAACATTAATATCTTTTTTAGTGTTTAGTGTATTTTTTTTGTTTAATTTAGTTTTATTTATAATTTTATTTGCATTGCGTGCTGGGAGCTTGCTGTTGGCTTGCTGCTTGTGTCATGCACTGTCACCTTCGTCTGAGCATTTATTTTTTCATTGCTTGCTGCTGCTTTGCGATCTGTAACACAAGTTGAGGCTGGCTTTCCGTGTTTTAGTTGTTGGCACTTTATTTTTTTTGTTTGTTTTGATGGTGTGTGTTAGAATTGACAAATTCTTGAACCAAAGTTAGTTCTTTGTGGTTATGTATGAATCTGTGGGTTTTGGGTTTTAAAATTATTGCTATGCATTGTTGATTTTATTTGTAGAAGTGTCCATATTATCTTGTCATTGTCATTTTGCTTAAGTTGCCATTTTGAACTTGCGTTTGGGCTATTTGACATAATCACATCATTTTTCACTATCAGAGAATTGACGAGCCTTTTGGTTCATACTCTTAAGGCACATCGTAAGCTCCTCCTGGTTGTCAGCACCATTCAACCACTTCATTTTCAAGTGCCCTGCTACCGCCCCCATGGTTTTGGATGCTTAGTGCTAAATAAGTGAATACCACCGCTCGGTGTTGCAGGCTATTGCGGCAAATCTATTGAACACCCATTGGCTGTTAAAGTAATTCAATAAAAAAAAGGGGGTAGGCTGTAACAAAATTATAATTTGAATCTTACTTCTGTTCAGGTAGTGTTTCGGTATAATTTCATCTTTGAAAATATGTACTGTAAACACATTATACTGCGTGAGTTCGGAAAATCGAAGCACCAAAATAAATACGCACAATCTCACAACGGGAAAGAAATCTGTCAATTTTCCGCAAATTTTCGACAGTTTGCCTGGAGGATGATGATATGCGTCTCCCAACTGTTTTCGTCAGGCTCTATTTTGAAGTTTTACTGCTGTTTTGAATCAAATCATACCGTTTGTTTACCTACGAACCGCGCGGTGGCTGTAACCTTCGACCGTGCGGTTTGAAGATAAACACACGGACTGATGAGATTCAGAGCAGCAGTAAAACCTCAAAATAGAGCCTGACGAAAACAGTTGGGAGACGCATTTCATCATCCTCCAGGCAAACTATCGAAAATTTGCGGGAAATTGACAGATTTCCTTCCCGTTGTGAGATTGTGCGTATTTATTATTTTGGTGCCTCAATTATAATGTCGTCGCGGAAAATTCTGCATTTGTGCGAGCATTAATGTACGTGGTCTGGGTTTGGTCTAAGCATTAACGCACTGCCTTTATTCTCATTTGTTGAGGAATCTAGTGTATTAGTTTACTAGTTTATTTACTGTGCTTTATGTATGAAGCTTTTAGTTAATTTTGGTGCAAAAAAAAATACACTATTTAAGGACCGACCCCACCCTCCTGGTAACGTAACTTGGTAATTTCACAACTTCTGACCACTTAAAGCATTTTAGAGGGGGGGGGGGAGGGGTTGTTAATATGTGATTTACGGTACATACAATACAGGTCGACTAGGTGGCTAACTCTTCCTAGACCTTCAGTGTTTTGTTTAGGCTAATGCTACTTTTTTATGGCCCCAACTACGCAGCCTTGTACGCAGTTCAAGTTCACAGTGGCGCTTTAATTTTGGATGTTGTATTTTTTATTTGATTTATTAAGTTCTGTTGATGGTTTGTCTGCACATAGTTGTTGCACTCTGTGATGTACGTCTTGCGAATTTTTGTGTGCTTTTTTGTCCCCCCTGTGCAGATGCCCGCACCCATCCTGCCACCTCGGCTGTGCCACCATCCTGGGGACAGATTGGTGGGGCTCATTCATTGCCTCGCACTAAAGCTCGCACTGTGCACTCTATCAGCATGCCCTTCTATCAGTACTCTCCTACCCCCTCTGATGACAATGAATCCGGGATCAGCAGAGGTTCCTGGAGCTCTCCTAATTCCTTTCCCCAATCCCTTCATGTTATGGGTGGGTCTCTGACGTTGCCACGGAGAGGAAGTCGCTCCTCGGAAGTATGGGTAACTGGGTCGACCACAGAATTTGTTAGCCACGACGACATTACGTCAATTCAGGACCGATCATCTGGCCCAAGTTCTCTCGTGTTGCGCCCTTTAGATGGACATCGGCGTACTCCCACTGGTTCTCCTGTTGTCAAGCGCATTCGTCGAAGTAGACGAGAATCTTCATCTAAAGGCGGCCGCCTACGTAGTCCGGAACGATTTCCCGGGAAAGAAAACTTACCCTTCGACTTCAGGGCTTCATCGGCTAGTCCAGACGCAAGAATGGGAGAGAGCAGTGAGGAAGATCGTAGGCATGACAAAACTGGCATTGAACGTTTCCAAAAATTAGGCAAACCTGTTTTGTCAAGCAGTTTTGAAGAAATTCCTCTGGCGTCCCTTGAGTTTGATGAAGAAATTCCTATTGCCCGCAGCTACAACAACGACATGTATGGTGACATTTTGCTAAACGTCACCAACAAAATCATTCCCGAGAGCGACGATTACAAATTAGTATTTATTAGCTCGTCGTCTTCAAAAAGCTCCGGCCTCAACTCCCTCGATGGCAGCTCTGGTGACGCTTCCGAAAGTAATTCCCGGAGAGTTTCGTCCGTTGTCGACGAAAGTGAAGTGATGGTATTCGTTGAAGAGTCAGATTGGGAAGGAGGCGACAGTCAGCTCAATTCGTTGCAGCCAGAAGGTCTCAACATTTCCAATAAAGCAGATGATGTGAAAGACCACAGTGTAGTAGTGTGTACAGACAGTGGCGACACTGGTGTTCACCAAATTAAAGTTCCTTCAAATGCCGAAGCCTTAGATGTTTCTACATTTCATAAGGTTTGTTTACCAGCCACTTACCAAGAAATTGTGGAGAGCTTAAGCCCAACTCATAGTGTTGATGAAGTTGAAACGAATGACCATGTATTGAAACCTTTTAGTCAGAATGATGTTGTGTCAGTGAAAGTGAGTGGAGAGACAGTCTTACCATCTTGTGCTACACCAGTCACCGGAGGATCTTTTTATCTCGGAAGTTGTCAAGAGACAGAAGAATCGGAACAAATCCGGTTACGGAGGCACGATTGGCATCCCGTGACTATTGACACAGCTTCGCAAATAAATGTTACTCCTGGTCAGCTTCTTGGTGCTAGTTACATTGAACCACCCTCTGGTGTTAACACTGCCAACAACAATGTGCGGGTGACATCGCATGCAAATCGCTACTTCATCCGTTCAGACTCTGCACGATCAAGCGGGGAAAGAAGCATGGAAGAAGTCAGTTGTTCGGATCATGTCCTTCCCTTTCCAACTTCACCTCAACCTTCAGAATTGGATGACGATTATAAAAATATATTGTCAGAAATCCGCAGCTACACTTCCCAATCTTGTGATGACATCAGCTCCTTTCTTTCTAAGTCTAATCCCAAGTCACTGCCAGACCCCCCTCCAGTGTATCTCCGCTTATCTGATTGGAATGATAGCAGCTTATCATCTATGAATTGGCTCACTTTAAGTGGTGCTGAATGCAGTTTTTATCCTCAACTACCACTTCAAGGCTCTGCTACGCTGCAGCATAATTACCCCCCTCATTGGGCGTTTCCCACGCCATCTTCACACAACACATGGCCTGGCTTTCCTACCGACTTGTGTGCTATCCGGCCGCTTAAAGTGACATCAGCTTTGAGCACCGGTGACTACAGCGATACTGCAAGTACTGCTTGTACAGAAGCCAGTAGTGTGAGAGAAAGGATGGATGTGGAGTCTGAGGGAACCCCATCATCCCCCACTCCAGAACTTTGTGGTGCTATAATTGATGCATCTGATGAATGGGAATATCGAGTTGGAAGTGGTGAAACCTCTACTATGGCGCTGCAGGTAAATCTAAGTGCTGAAACTGAGTCGCACATTGATGCAAATGTAGAAACCCAAAGTGTACACTGTTCGGTGGATGATGACACTTTCTCAGTTGGTACATTTTCAGAAGATGGTTTAGGTGATGGCTCTCCTTCTGTCGGCAAGTCCGACTTGCTAAACTCCTTACTTGGTCCCTCTACGCCTGTAATTACACATGATGATGTTACAAATTTAGATAAGGTTTGTAGTGATAAGATATTGCCACACAACACTGATTACACAGTGCCATTAGTTGAGACAGACAGTGTTACAGATGCAAGCAGTTCAAACGAAGGTGGCGGCACTTTTGTTGACACTAACATGTCTGCAACTTTAAATCACCTTGTTTCCCATGATGTTTCAGTGTCCGAAGATGCAATAGACATGGAGCGTCGGCCATCTCAGGGAAGCCTCAGCAATGCCGATAGCACGAGTGAAATGGGCATTATGAGTCTCAGTTCAGAAGGAATAGATGATGAGGATGAAGACTTTGTTTCCTTTACCGTCAAAGAAGTTTCAATCTTGGAGGAGGCAAGTACGAAGTCTCAGTCGTTGCCAGCTGATCAAAGCTTGCCGTTGGGATCAAATTTGGATAACGTGAGTGATAACAGAGATTACGAGCATTTGAACACTGTTAACGAAACAGATAAAAATATAAAAACTAGTGAGGATGGTTTTAAACTGAAGCCAGTTAAAGAAGGAGAAATCTCGTCACCTCAGAATTTAGCTGGTGATTCCAGCAACGATAGCAGTGGAAACTTGGTATACTACCTTGCGCCACAAGGTACCCAGAGTATGTATCTTGTACGAACAGAGAAGTTGGGGACTACTCGCAGCCTTGAAATGAATAACAGGGAACAAGAAGCAAGCGTGCCAAGCGAAATGGAAGCTGAGATTGTATTTAGTGGTGACGAACGCACAGGTTCGGATACCGACTCTCAGGATACAGTTATTGAAGGCGAATCGTACAAACGTATGCGTCAGCTAGCTGTGCAGAATAAAATTTTGGAAGCTAACGAAGAACTGAACTCTCCTGAGATACTTGTTGGTGAAAATCCAGAAGCACCCAGTATTGTTTGTGGCAGTACCGGCATCCAATTAGAGGCATCTAAGAAGTTGGAAGATGAAGTTCAAAGTGGCGTGCCATCACAAATTTCAGGAAGCACCGAAGAAGAAGAAGCAATTTTAACTGAACTGATGGATTCTCCCATATTGGGCGATTTGCCGTCTCCTGTGTCTCGTGGTAGCATCGATAGTGATTTCCCCTCATCACCTCCACCGCCTTTACCGCTCTCTTCCCCTCCACTAGCAGGGTTACTTAGCAGCAATGAATCTAGTCTACAAAAAGCAGCAGAAACTTGTGCAGAAGCTATATTGGAGCTAGTGTCAAGCATTGATTCAGCTATGAATAACGAAATTGTGCCGTCTGTGACGTCAGATGTAAATGGTAATGATGTGCTTGAACGAACAGGCAGCTATAATGACGAGGAAACAGTTACGCAAATTGATACTCTGCCAAGTGATGCGAGTGAACTTGAGCATTCATCCAGTACAGATGAGACAATAGACAACAGTGGTGTAATTTTGAAATCGTATAAGGAAAATTTAGACATTGTAATGACGAAAATAATGCCTTCATGCGACATAACTGATCCAAGCATAGAGTTAAAATTTCAAGAAAATGTTGGTACAGGGACGTTAGTGCCAGGCATCTCTACTGAATTAGGGAAAGAAGATAATACTCAAACTAAAGATACTCAAAGTGGTAGTGCTAGACTGCAAGATGATGTTAAAGCAAGTGTTGAACTTTTATCGTATAGAAGTCTTGAAGCTGAAGAAGACCAGTTGAGTGCCAAACTTGAAGAGCGTGTTGTGGACTTAACAGATACACAACAGACTACTTTAAATCACGAACCTGCAGTAGTTGCAACAACGAAAAAGTCCGGCAAAAAGAAGAAAATGTCAAAAAACACTAAGCTGACAGGTGCTACGGTTAGCAGTGTAAATATTCCTAAAGGGCGTTCTAAAGATGCTTTAGTGAAAACCCGCGAATCATTTATGGAATCTCAGCTCTCTGATTCTACTGGTCCCCTGGACACTGACGACTCTTCTAAAGTTGAACAGACTTGGTCTTCAACAACAAATACTGACATCCAAGATAAGTCGTCTCTATTACATGATAGAGGAAATGTCATTACTAATGAGATTAAAGAGCCAACAAAATTACATGTGGATAATAATGATGAAACTAGCACTTTAGAAGTTGGACCTGCAGACTCATTAAGCACCTCCCTAAACACTGAAAAACAGTTGATAGCCACCAACGTCGTGCTGGAAACAGCATCTGAAGATGAAAAGACGTCTCTTGACTCGGCTCATGATGTTCCACAGGATTCGGAAGTAAATAAATCTGAAACGCAAACGACAGTTGTAACCAATGAAGAGTGTCACTCAATTTCTAGCCATGATGTACAACATAGTAAAGAGTGTGAAACGATTTTACAAGACAGTGCTGCTACAGAAAGTGAAAAGGGAGACATTACAACTAGTGAAACGTTTAATTCAATGAGTACAGATGTTAATAAACACAATGAAAAAATACCAGAAACAGGTAACGAAGATGTCGCATTAAGTCAAGATCTTAAACAGGTTCATGTGCCAAGTGAAACGCTGAACACTGAAACTGGCGATGCTTGCAAACTAATCAGTGAGATGAAAGAGGCAACTGAAGTAAGTGAAAATATCAAAGAAAACACTGAAGTAAATGAAACGGCAACACAAATCACAAATGTAGATGATTCTGCTGCACAAGAGACTGAACTGAATGAAACTGTTACAGAAGAGAGTAAAATGAATGAAACTGTTACAGAAGAGACTGAAATGAATAAAACTGTTACAGAAGAGACTGAAATTAATGAAACTGTTACAGAAGAGACTGAAATTAATGAAACTGTTACAGAAGAGAGTGAAATTAATGAAACTGTTGCAGAAGAGACTGAAATGAATGAAACTGTTAATGATGTATATGAATCAGTCGACAGTCATGAAGGAAGTTCTGAAGCAGTTCAAGCGGCAACTAAAACAAGCGAAGCGATCAAAGAAGAGTCTGAAGCAAGTCAGCTTATTAATAAAGCAACTGAGACTGTTGATAGTAATATCAACACAGAATCGAATATTGTTGATATCAACACAGAATCGAATATTGTTGAAGTAGATGAAACAACGGACACAGTCATACAAAACACTGAAACAAGTGAAACTGTTAAGTCAAACCTTTATACATCTGAAGCTGACCAGCCTGAAGTACAAAGTGTTAAAGCAACTGAAAGTGTCACCCAGAACAATGAAACAATAAAACTGGCAGCTGGAACTTCTGTGCAGGATATTGTAACTAGTGAAGATGCAAAACTCAACGGAACTATTGTTGAAAAACAGAATAGTGACACGATTGACGATGTTCATCCAAGTAATGGAACACTAAACGCTGCCATATCCAGTAGTGAGACAAGTGCCTTTACTGAAGAAGCCAATGAATCAAGTGCAACCGCAAAACATGATACTTTAGAAGCTGTTTCTGCTGAAGAGGTTCCACAGTTGAACTCAGAATTTGCTAAAGACGACATCAAAAATGAAGAAATTGAAACTAAGTTGCCTTCTGCTGTAGATATTGCTTCCTTACAGGCACTTATTGCAAATTCTCGTAAGTTAACAGAACCACATGGAAGTTCTGAAGCTTCTGAAGAGAGTCCCTCAGTTTTAGAACAATATTATACTCACAGTCTCGGTGCGTCTGGCAGTTCAAAGAAAGTTCGTAAGACGGCCACGGCACATGGTGACAAGAACCTAGCCAATTATTATGAAACGTTAGCAAGCAAAGAAAGCGAGGAAGAGTTAAGCAGCATCGAAGTTGACACAGCGTCAGAAGTGCCTTCCGACAGGGTGTCGTCAGATAACTGGGATTCCGAGCCGTCAGAATGGGTGGATGACTCTGATACAACTTTCAGTGACTCGGCTTCATCAGACGAGGCCAATTTTGATCGAGAGGAAGAACTGCGCGGATTCAGCCGCACCATAGACTTTAGCCTGCATACCATAATTGAGGAAAGCTGTGAAGAGAGTGAGAGCGAACGAGAAAAGCTACGAGCAGAGAAAACGCCGCAGCCTCCTGAAGATCCATCTGATCTTGAAAAGTATTTCAATTTTACAATTGGTGACACTCTGCTGGAACTTCAAAAGCGCCGTTCATTGGCTGAAGACAGTGAAGCAAGTGATACATATTCCGAAACATCAGGTTCTGTATGTAGTGAAAGTGTCGCATCGGTTGGCGAAGATGTAGATCCAGCTACACTAGCTTCCTCTCGTCTTGAGAAGTATTTCATGACCGGGTTTCTTGGTCTAGAACACTATGGTTCGTTTGAGGATCCGTATGCTACTGATGAAAGTGGTAGTGTTGGAAGTGGAAGCGAAATGAGTAGCATAACAACTGCATCTTCTATCAATGACAGCCCCCATTCAAATAGGAAAAAAGATGTCACGCAAGTTGAACCTATGCCAAACACTTCAACTGTGAAACGGAAAAAAGGAATGAAGGGATTTGGTGGGGATGGAAATGCTAGTGATGGTTCGTCATCTACTTTAAGTGATACTGACGAGCATCCGAAAGCTTCAGAAGAGGATGTGAGTGAAGCGCCATTTGAAAAGAATGATGGCTTTGACACCATAAAACGAAAGAAGAAGTCTACCGACAAGCAGCTAAAAGCCAGTCCAATGGCAACTGTTGAAAGCAAAATTGATGAGCCAAATTTTTCATGCCTGGAGGATCCTGAAAACTGTGTAACCCCGATTGCTGAGCCTGCAGAAGAATTACTTAATGCCGCATCACCCAAACCTCCTGACGACGCTGTCTGTAGTCGAGTATTGGATACGAACACACTGAAAATTGCAGAGCCTTTAGTTGAGGATTCACTGAGTGCAAAAGCTGACGTAAATTTGGTAGGGGATGTGCTAGCTAAATCTTTCGAAGACACAAATGTTAAAAAAATACCAGACATCCAATGTGAAGCAGTGTATTCAGTAGAAACCAAATCGTCGGGTGATAAGCCATGTTCACCTGACATTAACGAAGCATTACTTTCATTAAAAGTTGAGCCAGAAGTGTCGGCTACACCGCTGCCTGACAGTATTTTAGTGCCTGGGACAGCGATTGACATCACATTGCTAGACAAAGTCAAGCAGTGTGGCTTGGATCGTAAACAGCAGAGCCGGGATAGTGGCTTTATTGGAAGTTCCGATGATCTACTTAAGGACAGTGCAGACGCATTAGAAGAAGGTAGTTCCACTACTGGAGAGGTTGCTGCTGACTCAATTAAAAGTATTGACGCCACCATTCCTGAAATAGAATTCAGCGCAAGTGGTGCAGGAGCATCCAAAGATGAAGAACAGTTGTTGGAGACAGCGTTACAAGCTGGCAATAAAAAGAAGCTATCGATAGAAACATCCAATTCTGATGACGAGACAAGATACATTGTTGGCCAGTTGATGGAGCAAATTACCAAAGGCTTCTCCATGCGCATGAATGGAAGCCCACTATTGCCTCGAGCTAAACCACCGGAGTTGGAGGCTTTTGAGGCCGAACTGACTAAATTAATGCAAATAGTGCCTGGAATTGATGCCACCGTCAAAGAAATCGTGGAGGAATTAAGCAGCACAGATTATTACAGTGATTCGTACGAGTCATCCGACTACACCAACAGTGACGTTGATGGACCAACACGGCTTGGCTTCCTTCGACGAAGCATGCGTAGCAGTTTGCGCAGCAATGATGATGTTCGTCTGCATTGGTCTAAGGATGGTGCTACAGGCTTGCTTGTGGCTCAAGAAAACTCTCTGAATGTCGGGGAATCAGTAGCGACAGAGGGAAACATGTTGCTTGGAGCTGACTTGGATGACGGGCTGAGAGAAGATGCCAACTCTCCTTTTACACGAGAAACAATTTATATCTATGACAGACTTATGACATCTCTTGGGAAAATGGCTGAACAAGCATCGAAAGAAAGCAGCGATAGTGAACACCCTGGGAACCAGTCCCCCTCATCAACCCGTTCTCATCCTTCTGCTACTTTGCAAGCTGTTCAACACATCCGAGACCGCCTAACGTCTCTGATGCGTGAAGTTCACACCTCCCCAAATGAAGGATTCACCTCTGCTGGACGTGTGCGAAGAAACAACAGCAGTTCCAGCAGTTCAAGTTGGATGGGTATAGCGGCGCCACCACGGCCCCATTTGGAGACTGTTGCTACACTGCGTCCTACAGAAGTGCTCGAGGGCAGTACCACTAAACCGTACACAGGTAGTCTACATGCAGACATCACCCGATGGTTGGCGAAGCAGCAGTTTAATAACGGTGACGAACAATCTATCAGTTCAACCAGCTCCACAACCTACGAGTCAGAGGACAGTCCTACAGACACCGAACTGTCCTTGGATTCAGATGACATGAGCACCCCAGCAGCCATTTTGCAACGCAAAGACAGCAAAAAAGGAATTGCCGCTGCTCTGACAAAACGTGAGCGAGCAGGAAGCGATATCACTGTTGTTGACGATGACCTCTCCTTCCGTTCCCTTGATACCCCAGAAACCCTTTTTGCTACCCATAAAATTGGTGCCGAGACAAACCCTCTGCTTCTTGACATGCGCAATAAACGCTTTTCCGAATCTAGCCTACGCCGCCTTAAATCCCTGCAGGAACGGGGTGTCATGGACTTGCAATACTTTGTTACTCAGGGTTCCAATAACGAGTATGAAGTATGGCAAAGCATGATAGTTGACAAGGACAAATTTACAGTTGGAGAAGATGGTTCAAATGTTGCAGGTGGCCGCTCTGAGGGAGACTCTCGCCAGATACTTCGAGCCCGCCACTTGCTCGATAGCCTACGGTCATCAAGCAGTGATACATTGCAATGCATCTCCGAAGAAGACCTAGACAGCAAACCAAGCAGCAGTCGTACGTCCGTTCTGGGCTCTTCCACTAACATCTGGTCATCGTCACAGTCTTCGTTAGCAGACGGCAAAAGAGGCTCCCTTGAAGCTCTGGGGTCAGAAACAACTCAATCTCCAATTCCTGACAGAGAGCTAAGTGTAATGCTTCGCAAAGGCGGTCTTGTGGCCATCGACATCCCCCTCTCAGAAGCAGAGACGGAAGCTGATAGTGGTGCCGCTTGCAGTACGTCTCCGAGTGATAGTCAACAGTACCGATCATCATTCCACACTGAAGTTCTCGACTCCGGCACCATCACCAACACCAAAGACAAAATGGACTTTCGTTCTTCTCTACATCTGTGGCTGGAAAGCAGTGGTCTTGGAATTCCGAAGCCTGGGCCTCGGGCCATGTCAGCAGATCCCCTTCCGCAAGACTACTCGTGGTCGACCCCCAACTTGCTCTACGCAACACGCAAATGCAAATCCCGAGAGATTAATCTAGGAGCGGCTCCTCGCCCCCGTTCCATGGGCATCAACCTTTCTGATAACCACCTTGACCGTCCCGTTTCCCACCATCAACACACCAAATACTCTACCATTGCCAAATCCGGTCCGATTTCCATGAGTCCTCCCCATCCTCCCTCCTTCCAAGACCCTTCTCGCCCCAAAGCTTCAACCCTACCACGCATTGGGGGCGATACTTTGCACGCTAACGTGTCTTTCCTACATAAAACTCCTAGCAGTTTCATAACTAACCCCCCACCACCCACAGCCGCCCCTTCCTCGCAGTCCAAATGGAACCGGACGCCGATTGACACCCAAGCACGGAGGGAAGTCCAGTCTTGGCCAGGTAGGGTTTTTTTTAATCCCTCTTTTTAATTTTGTACACTGGGTTTAGGTTAGATTGTTGGTTATTTAGACTGTTTATAGTTGGTAACTAGATGAGTGTTTACATTTTGACTAGAACGAATACGAAATTCGGTTTGCGGCAACAAATTTAATACGATGTTTGTAACATTATGGGGAATATTCAGATTAATTTGGTTTGATGGAAATGACAACCATGCTACTGAGTGGTGGCATGTAACTTCACATGCCAGGATCGACGTTGGGAAAAATTACATAATTTTCAAATCCTGCTTCGTTTACACCTTCGTCAAGGTTCGTACCACGGCCTTGAATTCCTTGAAAAGCCATAAATTTCAAAACCGAAAATTCAAGGCTTGTAACAGCCTTGAAGTGGCCTTGAATTTTGTCAGTGTACTACGTTTGATGAAATACAGTCAATTTATGCTTAAATTCATAAATAAAAAAAATAGTTCGTCGGCCTAATGTCTATCTTCTGTTAATGACACGACGTGCCTTCGTTGGTATTAGCATATAAGCAAGGTATTGGAAAGGTAACTTGTCCTGTGATAGGGGCAAAATAAATAACTTTTAAGTGGATGTTTATTCAATTATAGAGTATAGGCTAGCAAAGATATTGAATTTATTTTAAGGTAATTTTTAACAATTTACCATAGTTGGCAAAATGGTCTTGAAATTAGCTTTGAGTTGGCCTTGAAAAACCTTGAAAAGGTTTTGAAAATGGTTTCATCTCTGGTGTACGAACCGTGCTCCGTGTTGACAACACTAACTGTTGTTTCAAATAAAAAATAGGTTTGTTAAATGTTAACTGTCACTATAACTTTAGATGGTTTGGCTTATTTATTTTGTCCGCATGGAATTAAAAAAAAAAACTGTTAAAGGTAGAATGTGGATAATAACAGCCCTTTTGAGGCACTCTTGAATACAAAGATAACAATTACAGTATTGAGAACCATTGCGTAGGCCTACACAGTTTTATATAATAGTAAGAAACAATTTGACATTTTCAATTTTTAGCAGCCTTAGCCTAACATTTCTTACCACTCGACGTCGTTGTAAAGCAACTGCGTGTACCTAATTTTAAAATACTACGACTTATGGTTTTTAATTATTTTCCCCAAAAGGACAAACGTTTTACACCCAAATAAAAAAATATAGCTGTTTAAGAGTACAGTTGGTTTACACAATTTCGTCACGGTATGTAGGTGGCAAGACAATGGTACCAGAAATGAAAACTATCAAATTATATCTTCCTGTTACGGGGGCACTTGACCTAAACTGAGGCCTAACTTTGGAGATTCTTTTCGTATTGTAATTACCTTAGTCATAATTTTTATTATACCTTAAAGTGTATGGTGAAATGCGAGTCTAGGACATATTTTAAATTTTCATTTATCCTATTTTTGTGGGAGTACAGGACCGGTATATTTTTTGTAATTTTATTACACTTTTGTACTGCTACTTGATGATGTTAGCAAAAATTGTTACACATGAACGAGATTGGGCTCTAAATCATCTGTATACATAAGGGCTATCATGTGATCCAAAATAATTTTGATACCACAATTTTTTATATTTTATAATGTAATCATAATTTGCGTATATTATGAAATTATATAGCCAAAATTTCGGGATTAAAAAAGAAACTACACTGAAAGTGTGTAAAAAATTTCAAGGCAATTCGAACTAAACTGATGGAGTTTGTAGTGATTGACCGCTACTCGCGTTCCGAGAAAATTCAGTTTGAACGTGAAACTTATAAGCTTATGCAATGCTAAATAAATTTCCCAAAAATGTGCTTTTAATTTTTTAGCCATGAAAGGTGTCGGTTAATAAAAAAAAAAGTGTTGTACCATGTAAAATACATATTACTGCCCCAGGCTAACCTAAAAGTTTTGGGGGTAATATTTTTGTGATAGGTGCCCCCTAAGGCTGCACCTGATACCCACACGACATCGGATCAGTTGCCAATATTTTTAGTATCAATCAATATCGGCAACTTTCACTGAAATATGGATAAATCTGGAACCGTTTGAAATTTTAAGACGTGCACTTTGCTGCATTTTGCTCAGGAAATCACTGAATATCATCCTAACTTTCTTGTAACTGTTGGTTACTATTTTAAAATTTTGTATTTTAATAATCATTGGACTTTTGAAGAAAACTACATCATTGATAAAAATTAGGTATTACATTTTGTATGTATATATCAGTCCCGATATCGGCAAAATTAAAAAAACTGGATCGATATTGGATCAGTAAAGTTAGTGCTATCTAAAGCCATGCGTTTCTTTTCCTCGAAAATATTAGCACTTCATGAAAGAATCTTTTGGGGTTGGAAGCTCACACTCAACCGTGTAAGCTACCCAACTTCGACAGGTTCTCTTTTCATGCGATGCTAAATATCATCATGGGGAAAAAAACTGCACAGAAATGCTGCATATAGTAGATTTTAATTGTTATCTTTCTATTTAGAATTGTGTTTAAAAAAGTCTTATTGTATCATCACTTTTTTAACCTTTAAAAGGCATTGAACTGCAGTTATAACAAGATGGCAAGAAGAATCTAGAAAAAACTCACAAAAAAAACACGACACCACAACACAAGTCATTGGCTACAAGTCTACTAGTGTACTTGATTTTTCGGTGGAATGGAAACATCTACCTTCATCAGAAGTGTCAGTACGAACACGAAAACTCCTAGTCCATCTTGTTAGGTTGTGTTCGAATTTGAAAAGATACGTTTCTAATTCGAACCTAATTTAACAAGATGGCCCAGTAGTTTTCGTGTTTGTACTGACACTTCTGATGAAGGTGGACGTTTCCATTCCACCGAAAATTCAAGTACACAAGTAGACTTATAGCCATTGTGTTGTGGTGTTGTGTTTTTTGTGAGCTTTTTCTTGATTCTTTCCACAGTAAATCCGTACACCGTTTACCGGTTTTCTCGTGTATAACAAGCTCACAAGTTCTGTGTTAAGCAACTGCCAAAAAATAGTACCGCAGAAGTCAAAAAGTATGATTAGCTGTCGTGCAGTTTTGTTTGGAAGAAGGTAGTCTGTTAAAAGATTTGTTGAAAATAACACTATGTAAAGTAAAATGTTTAGTTTGCAGGCGCACGAGGGTGCCTTTACCCCTTCGCGATCAGGTACGAACATGCGTTTGTAGTAACAATGCTCGCAAACCGACCCAAGTACGAACATGCGTTTGTAGCAGTGTACATTGCAGTCTTTTAGCCCTCAAGAGCTGCTGGTTCGGCTTGTGTAGGATTATATTTGGATGCTGGTCTCGAAGGGGTTAAATTATTGCTGATCAACATTTTTTACCTGAACGTTGGTCCAACCACTAAAATTCGTATTGTTGCCATTTGTGAGTGATTTTGATATTTTAATACACCTTTTTAACCATCTTTAAACAAATTTTTCATTTGTACAAATGTCAAGCCTCTACTTCTAACCACTGGAAGTTATTTACCAAAAACTAAAAATAAATTCAATACTAGATCACAAAAAACGTACAAAACATTTTTTTTAGCCTGACTACATCCACTCTTCAAGCTATGGGCTTCTTACACTTCAAGGAAATGTGGTTAGGTAAATAAAATAGAAAATAAAATGTCTAGTTGCAAGGTGTCTTAATTTATAGCCTCTTCCCCCATACCAACAGTTTTGAAATTTTTTTGGTGTGGCCTAACGGGGTCTTGTATTTCATTACTTCATTGTTTACAAGGCTGTACACAAAATGAAAAGTAAATTGTCAGCAAACTTTAATTCAGCTTATCCCTCCTCCTGAATCTGGGGAGTTTCCCTTTTAGAGTAGCGACCAATGAAAAGGATTTAGGCTCGTGGAGTTGTGAAACAGAAATATCTCCAAAATGTCTTTAAAAGAATGTCCCCAACTACAAACTATCCAATGGTATTATCAGAAAAATTACGCTATTACCACACACGGACAAACACAAAAAGTCCACGTAAATGTTCGGTGAATACATACAGGAACTGTGGTAGTACTCTCACATCTTCAAACGTTTTTGTGCTTCGTTTTTACTTCTGAAGAAGGTGATAAGACTACCACAGACCCTGTGTGTATTCAACGAAAATTAAAGTGGATTTTTTGTGTTCGTTCGTGTGTGGTAATAGCGTAATTTTTCTGATAATGTCATCGAATCGCCACAGTAAAAGAAGTAAACACCGGTTACCATTTTTTTCCCATTCAATGGTTTCGGACTTAATTAAGTACACCGAAATGGCTAAGTGTGGGTATGATTTTACCCGTCACATCGATGAGAACTAAGCTACCGATATAAATAAGGGCCAATCTCCACTTAAAACGGGGATTTTCATGATTTGGTAGTTAACAGTTTATCATTTCAGGGTTGAAATTGAAAGTCCACTTTGCTGAATCCTTTGCAAAACTACGAAATATTCCCTAAAGTGCCTTTAGTGGGTTAGTTTTATACTTCCAGGTATTTTCCTTGTATACTATACAGGCCATTTTACGTCGTATTAAATTTGAAGTCATTCTACTAAGAATGCGTTACATTTATTTGCGCTCGCTACATTTACATGCAGTGGTCAAGTTTTAAAAAATATAATGATCTAACAGTTTACATTGAAATCCAGGACTCTCCTATAATCGTAGCTGGAGTTGTCAACTAATGATTTGAGTGTGGTACCATTTGGAATTCTTTAATAACAGATAAATTATTATATTCTTAATGACTTAGCCTAATTTTGTTGTTTCTCGCCTTTTTTTTGCCATTCGATTAATTTCTTTTTTCTATTAGCCAGTAATTTTACAGTAATTCTTTTAGTATGCAGTAATTTTTTTTATTACTTCAAGTCGGTCATGCCGCAAATTGATTTGTATTATTAGCACCATTTTACTAATCTTGCCTACTTTTCATAAATCTGACCCATTATGCTAAGGATTTACTTGTGAAGCGTGAATGAAATTTTTATGGAAGACCTTTCTTACTCTGTCTACAATAAATCTGTTAAAGTCGTATCTTGCTGAAATTTGCCAACAAAAATAAAGTGGACTAGTATTGGTAAGCCTTTTTTATTACAGTACTAGAAACTTATCAAATCAGTTTAGGAGAAAAAAAATGGTGTTCAACTATTGGTGCCGCACCAAAAGCCTAGTTCGGTTTCAGAAGGCTGGGCTTTTTTTTTTGCAGGGCCTAAGTACATTTAAAACTAACATTACGTCACCTGAGCAGTGAGCTAAACAAACTAAATGATCGTTTAGAAGAATTTTTAACCCAACTGGAGATATTAGAATGTGAAGGAAGTCTAGTAACGGAGGGGCAAATCAGGGGTTTCAAACCCGGATACATCCGATCATTGCAGAAGGCGAAATAATGTCAAGAATAGAAGTCATAGCTGCTGAAAGAGCTGGTTAGTCTTTCACACTACCATTATTAGTAGGGACTTTGCCATGGTCCCCTTTCTAGTCGCAGGCCAGATCTGCTTCTTAGGCTACTGGGTATGATAACAGGTAACGTGGTGAGGAGCTTAATTTAAGATAAGACATTTTTGTATTAGGCCTCTGACATTGTTCCTACTAAGAGAAAAATTCTGTTTTCTCTGGGTCCACAGTGGCAAAAAAAGCTTCTCTGCGTCTTGATTTGATTTAGGCTAACAGTTAGTGGCTATTCAGCCCTTGTTAGTCCTGTTGCTCCTGCAACGAATATTTATTTGTATTTGTATTGTATTTGATCATGGCCTCAAATTAGTTAAGGAAATGGTAGGGGTGTGCAAAACTCGAAAAAGTAGAGTCCAGTCGAGCTCCGACTTATGCTCAAGCTCGACTCTACCCTTTTTAGAAAAGCTCGAATGATGTAATATTGCAGAAATCAATAAAACTAATTAATTAAGCAAAAATCATCTTGCATTCTTACATGTTAAAAGAGTTAATTAGTTTTGAATTTATACTTTTAGCCTACGATCGAAACTTAGCGAGGGTTGACCAGATATTTCAACCCGTGTTCTGTAACAAGCACTGGTACAATTTTATATTGTGGCTTGGCAGTTAACATTGAACTTGAATTAAAAGTGTTGGAAAAATCCCAACTTGACTTAAGACTCGGATCATTGGCCAGGTACTAGACTCGAAGTCAAATTATTGAGCTCGCACACCTCTAGGAAATGGGGATGTTGAGAATAATGTCTCGAGAGACTTGGTGAACTGTCTCTTCGCTTTCCCTTCTTTTTCTTTTTTTCTTTGGTCTGTAACCAAGTATGTTTATGGGGCTGTTGGCCTTATTGTCTGAACTCCCTGAAGCTTGGTAAACTGAGGAAATTTCCATTTTTAAACTGCAATTTCCATTTCAATTGTGTCTGGCCAAGACCACTTAACGTCACTAAAAAGGCTAATTACAAGGAATTATAGAGCATGGTAAGGGCCTGAATTTGGGTTATAAAGACATGGATCTGCACATTGTGGGAAAACGTTGGACAGCTTGAAGTTGTGTTTATTTGCTAGAGTGGGTGTTTTGCACCAAAAAATTGGTATATTATAGAAAAAATATGTATCACATAGTAATGATGTTGTGTTTGCTATACGTGATCGGTTCGTTTTCCATCCAAATTTGCCTTTTTTTTTTCCGTTTCATCAAGCGGAGCTTTACCTTCGGATTCAGTTTTCGTTAGACGTTTTTTTTCCTTTCATGATGAATCGTTGCTTTTAAAAATGTCAGGGTACGTGAATGCTTCCTACATGGTTGACTCTAGTTGCGGCTACCTTTTGTAAGTCACAGTAGCTGCTTGCATTTTCTTATCAAGTCCAACTTACTTTATTTACTGACTTTTAAGAGAGGAAGGAAGTGTCATTTTTATTTCTGGAAGGGCAAATGATAATGATTGTGGGAAGGTTAACAGGAGAGTAGGTTGTTGCTAAGATATATATATATATACACAGCACATTTAATCTGAACATTTAAGTTTAGGCTACTAAAAAAATTGACGCAAGTGGGCAGTGTTTTTTTTTTTTTACTTTTTATTCTTGATTTTTCAGATGCGTGCGATTGTTTTTTTTTTTAACCAAACAAAACGAAATCGGTAGCTTACATTTTGTTGTGTAGAACAATATCTTTTGTTTTAATGTCAGGATCAGCGCGCAAATATTGCATATTTCATAAAAGTCATTCTTTAGATGTAAGTTTTTCGTTGTGACGTGCTACTGGACGACCCTTAGATTTGTTTGAGGCAATCATGTAAAATGGAGCAAAGAGCCGATATGGTTCCAGGAAATGTTTGATGAAAGTGCTGATGTGAGTTCAGAATTTTTTTTTTTTTTGACAATGTCATAAAAAACGTTTCATGCGCCAAGAAAAAACCCATGTGTGCACTCCTGAGAACCACTTGATTAACTTTTAGCGGCCTTATTTGTGGACTAAGTCTTTTTTTCTTTTTTTTTTTTTTTGGTCTTTTCAGTTGAAAGGGGGTAGATGTGAAACAGTCGTTAGCCTTTTTGAATGCTCGTTACATGAATGAAGTTTGGATTCAATTTTAATTAGCACAGTCAGCCATTGATGTAATTTTAAACCATTAAAATTAGAGCAATAGCTGACTTTGCTGGTAAAAAACTGAACCCAAAACTCATTCATGTGTTCATAAAGGGGACGGACAATTATACACCTTTCCCCTTTCAATCAACACTACCAAAATAAAATAGAACCTAGTGCACAAACCTAGTCTGTTGGTCCCCAATACATCGTTAGGGTAAAATTTCATGATGACCAACTGCTTTTCATACGCAAGTTTTTCCAGTGTTAATAAAAGTTGAAACAAATCGAAATTCACAGTTTAAAAATATTTAATTTTGCAAACAAAATTGAAGATTCAACTCAGATTCATGGAGATCAATATTTCCAGATAAACCATAATAAAATTAATTTATTATTAAAATGAGTGTTTATACAAGGTAGCAAATACACAAACTCGTTTTTTGCACAAAAGTCCCAGCCAGCCCCACGACCAAAGTTGGCTTTCGTGCGATACGTAGAAAAACAAATTTTACTGGCTCACAGGGGTGCTAAAAACCAGCTTAAACATTAGTACTTATGCTTTCATTAATTTTTGCTTGCTGTTCACTTGCTTTAAACTTCCTGTTGCTTGGCTGTTCGTGTTGAGAATTAATTTTATTAATCAAATTAAAGCCAGGTGGCATATAGTGTAATGCAGCACGCGCATCAGCATCACCAACCATTGCCACTGTGTTTGTATTGCTGGATAGCATACTATTATTCAAGGTTAATTTTGACACTTCACAAGCTGACTCAATAACAACTTATAAATCTTATTCTTTAAAAATAATTTGAATATCAAAAGTCAAATGGTGACATCATGGACTTTGCTATCACAAATTGACCCTATCTTCCTTATGGCAGTTATTTTTATTTATAGTGGCATTGCATAGGTTTGGTGTGGTTACGTAGGGACAGGACGTCAACATGTCGTATTATCAGGAAATGAACGTTTATTTTCTCCAACCTTCCTCCACCTCTGTTGTTACTCTATTTTTGAAAGTGAACGTAACCTGCCGCTGAAGTTTCCGCTACAACTGATAGGGAGAGTAAGAATGCATGTTCGAACCATTTTCACAGTCTGCCTCAGCAGGGCGGTTAGTAGGTCACATAATGTGGACGACCTTTACCTCCACTTTGCTGTTGCTGCTCAAGCATCTGGTGTTCAATTCCGTCCTTCCGCCGTTGGCATGGCAAAGTTCCAGTTAACTAGAAAGTTGTCAACCACGACTCAAGTTTTATTATCGCGAACCTTTGATAACGTAGAGGGTGCAGTCTAGTTTGCTTGTAATGTCGTGCAGAAATTGATTCACACCCATCGCTTCAAGAGTGCGATCATGCCGGCACTTTTCAAAGCTGTGAATGGTGCGGTGTCACCACCTATGCCAAAATACCAATGGAGCTTGCTATCGGCGTGCTGTCCCTGTCTGGCGAGGCCCAGAACTTGCAACCGTGAGCCGACTCTCACGCCAGCAACCACAACAGAGCTATACACTATCAAAAGTAATGTAACAACACCGGCGATTGTTGTGGTTGATGATTCTGACTGCCACTCTGCAGACAGTGACGAAAATGCAGATGTGTTTGAAGAATCTGTTTCATCTCCGTGTAGTCGTGATGATATGGTGGAGTTGGGTAGTCCACAGCAAGGTGAGACGGTTACTTGTTTGGTTTGGAGCCATGTGCTCCATTAAGTTGTAGGGGTATATATTAGAAAATTAGTTTTTGGGTCGTGGCCAAAATTGGAGAGCCTTTATGTTCATGTTAGTGGTGCCAGCCATTATCAGTCTGGTCGTGCACACAACATTTGTTTATTTATTTCCATCTCTAGAATATGCAGCAAGCTAATTGAAGGTCTCGTCATGCTTCAAACAAAACTTGGGCATGATACACATTAAGGTATCGTTTCCCGTACGTTCTGTAAGATCCCGTTACAACGAACAACCTAACCCAATTCGCCCAAAAAATGGTTCTTACTTTTTAGAGAAGTTGCGCCAAAATTCCTTACAAACTACATACAAACAAGAATCTAAATTGACTTAATAGCAGTGTTTTGATTGTATTACGAGGGACAGTACGTATATACACTCAAAGCTTTTAGAGTTGGATTTCTGGAAAATATAGATGCAAACCTATTTATGTTGCCTTTTGGGCCTGAATATCAGACTTCCTGAGCGGGTATTGAACCCACGACCTTTGAGACAAGGTCGTGGGTTTAATTCCCGCCCAGGCAGTCTGATATTTAGGTCCAAAAGGCAACATAAATAGGGTGCATCTGTATTTTATCACTTTTTGAGCCCATCTGCCTTTGTCATCGTCTGATGACTAAAGGGTGGTAAGGTTGTTACAGTTGGTATTTGACCTATAATTAAACTTAAGAAGCTGGCATTTAACCTACAATTAAACTTTCAAGAATGGTAAGGTCGTTACAGTTGGTATTTGACTACCACTAAACTTTGAAAGATGGTACGGTTGTTAAGTTAGCAATACATCTACAATTAAACTTTAAAGGGCGGTAAGGTTGTTAATAAAGATGGCATTTCACCTACAGACTTTATAGGATGGCAAGGTTTTTAAAGTCGGCATTTTGCCTACGATTAAAATTTAAAGGGTGGTAAGGTCGTTATGGTTGGCATTTCACTTACAATGAAACATTAAAGGGTCGTAAGGTTGATACAGTTGGCATTTGACTACAATTAAACTTTCAAGAGTGGTAAGGTCGTTAAACTTGGCATTTGACCTACAACTAAACTTTGAAACATGGCAAGGTTGTTAAAGTTGGCATTTCAACTACAATTAAACTTTAAAGGGTGTAAGTTTGTTAAAGTTGGCATTTGGCCTACATTTAAACTTTAAAGAGTGGTAAGTTCATTAAAGTTAGCATTTCACCTACAATTAAACTTCAACGGGTGATAAATCATTACAGGTGGCATTTGACCAACAATTTGACTTCTGAAGGTGGTGAGGTCATTAAAGTTTGCATTTCACGTACAATTGAACTTTAAAGGGTGGCAAGATCATTAAACTTGGCATTTCACCTGTAATTAAACTTTAAAGGGTGGTAAGATCATTAAACTTGGCATTTCACCTACAATTAAACTTTAAAGGGAGGTAAGGTCGTTAAACTTGGCATTTGACCTACAACTAAACTTTGAAAGATGGTAAGGTTGTTATAGTTTGCATTTCGCCTACTATTAGACCTCAAAGGGTGGTAAGTCGTTACAGTTGGCATTTGACCAACAATTTAACTTCTGAAGGTGGTAAGGCATTAAAGTTTGCATGAATTCACCTACAATTAAACTTTAAAGGGTGGTAAGATCGTTAAAGTTGGCATTTGACCTACATTTAAACTTTAAAGGGAGGTAAGGTCGTTAAAGTTAGCATTTCACCTACATTTAAACTTTAAAAGATGGTAAGTCATTACAGTTGGCATTTGACCAACAACTAAACTTTGAAAGGTGGCAAGGACATTAAAGTTCACTTATAATTAAACTTTAAAGGGTGGTAAGATCGTTACTGTTGGCATTTGACCAATAGATAAACTTCATTGGGTGGTAAGGTCGTTGCAGTCAGCTTTAAGTTTATGTTGTGCTTGCAGGTTTTTAATGCGCTTCCAGCCTAAGCAATGGCGCCTGAAAGGCATCAGAAAATTAGCACTGCTTCATATGACTTGTTGATTGATTTGCAGTGAGCTGTAGTGAAACTCCATATTTTAGTGGAAATGATCACAATACCCTCAGTTCTTTCCTAGATGCCTTTTTTCCTCTTTATTACTGTGTTTAGCCTACTGTCTTACTATAAATCCACCCAAAAATCAAAAATGGTATAAGAATAGCCACCAAGTTTCAGAAAAAAAGGCTTGGCCTTAGAACGTAGTGATATCGTTTCACCAAAACAGTCGTTGTGATTCTGTAGGCCGAAGAACATGGTGTTGTAGGGCAAGTATGAATAAGTACCGTTTTCACATAGTGATGTGAAATGTTAGTTCATTGGAATCGTTTTCTACATTTATTGGGTGAGAGTTATGGCTAACTGTAGAAAGTATTACCGGTAGTTGTTACGTTTACTATTCATCAGACATGTAAAAAAGTCTATAAACAAACATTGCTTTGAATTAAATTTCATTCCAAATTTGATGCAAGTCAATTCAATCTGTGCAATTTTTTTTATAAAACTAGCTCAACACCTGGTAAATGTCAAAACTTCCACGGCACTCAACACTACCAGAAATTCCCATATATTTTTCATATTCTTCTTTTCATCCCATAATTATTAAATCCATAAAATCTTGAGGCAGACTGCAAAGTTACGAACTTACATATTTGCAAGTGGTTACAACCAGATGCTGTTAAACTGCAGGAGTGAGCACCTTGAAATTTTACATGTTATTGAATATTGATGTGGAACACGTATTCTGAATTTTGCTTAATGTGTGCTTGTTAACTTACTTGTAGCTGAAGAGTTTGCTGCGTCGATTGAGTCTTTGTCTCAACCACGTCTCGCAGCCAAACGTTCAGCTCTGAAGTCTGCGCCGCCAGCACCAGAAGGAAAGGGAGTTCCCATTCCACAGATCTCCGTCAGTGACATTACTGAGGTTGGTAATATTATTAAGATTTGTGAATCTAACTGGGCATGCCTGTTTGTTTGCATTAATGTGCACGGCAGGTGCACAAATTAACTGTTATGTGCACCTTGTGTTTTTTCATTGTTGTAATAGCATGATGCACTGCGACTTGTTATGCCGACTCTTTGCATGTACTACATATTTAGAAGTAAAAACAAAATCTGTACCCCGTAGCAAACTTGATTAACCTACCTACCTACCTGTACTCTGTTTTACAAATATAATCAGTTATGACTCTGAAATACTAGCTCTGCCTACGACTGCCATATACTCAATTCAGTGCTTTCTCCATTTCTTTTTTCCTCCAGTTAATTGTTGTGTCTACTTGATCACATGAAAGTTCTTGTCAAATACTATTGGACAATTTCCGGCAGCCTTAGATTTAGTGCCTTTATCACTTCAGCGGCAAAAACCGGCATGCGGTTTTTTACTTTAAAATGACATGAAAAGAAAAAGTCTTGTATTTTTGGTGGAGATAAACCACGTTTAGTGGACCATTCGCTATTGTCTGAAATGCTTTGCGTGCGTGCAACAAACTTATCATATTTCTAGTACACACAGGAATTGAAAAGTTCGTGCGCTGCTCACTGATCAATATCTTCGCCCTACGGCTTGTCAAGCAAGGCACTAAGCTTAGGGTTGACAATCCGGTCATTATTACCTAGTGAAATTACCTAGTTACCGGCCGGAGGGGGGTTCTTTAACTAGGTTAGTTCATAATTTTTGCGTATGGTAGTATTGACTGGGGATTTGTGAGCCTCGAAAGTCTTGAATCGAGTTTCCTATCTGCTCAAATTCGACTTGATTTATCCTAGCCAAACTCGAAGCCGGTAAAAATTTGATAACTTTGCCAATTTTTGACCGATTTTGACGTTCAAATATACCAAATTCATTGTCTCAACAAGAGCTTTCCAATGGTGCAAATTAAGATCTAGCTCTAACCATTTTAAAGTTATATACTAACAACTGGAAAACTAGTTGTAGACATTGACCCGCACAGTCTGTTAAGCAGCATCTTACTTATTACACTAACAAATAAAAAAGACACTTGCAAAATAAATGTGTTAACCAAATACTCGAATTTGGCTCAATACTCGATTCTTCTGTTGCAAACTCGGCTCGACTCGAATTAAAATTATTCTACTCGCACACCTCTAGTATTGACCGGATTGTCAAGCTTAATGCCTTGCTTGACAGGCAGTGGGGAGAAGAGCTTGGACTTGATTATGCTCGAACTTTTGAATTCCTGTGTAGACTAGAAATGTCATTGTCTGTTGTACGTCACCAAGAACTTGTGATGGAGAACAGTCCACTAAACATTGGTTAGCTTCACCAAAAATTCAATTGGACTTTTGTATGTTCAAGAGTTGTGGTAGTGCATTATTTTCTTTTATTAAGTAGTTTTAGATATCGAGTGGGAGATTGTAAACTTTTTTTAACACTCGGCCTTTGTGAAATAACTCGGTTGGAATGTCCAGCAACCGAGGGTCAAGTAAAACTCGGTTCATGGAGCCTTCTCAAATCTAGCAGGTCAGGACTGTTGTGAGATCAGAATGAATCGCCTCCACCTCCACATTTACAGATTTGTAGCAGTGTGAGTAGACAACTGACTCTAGTCGGCCTTTTGATCTCTGTGCAAATCATTGTAGTCTATTTGAATTTGGGCTAAATAATTCTGAAAATAAGTGTTCATGACTAATACCTAGACACAATGACTAGAAAATTTCTCAGTAGCGGTATAGTTAGTGGCCCTATTACGATACGTAGTTACGAAAATGGGTTTGGGTTTTTATTAGGGTTCGACCGAGTCTGGGTAAATACCCGACCCGGTACCGGGTAATGCTATTTTTGACCCGGCTCGGACTCGGTAAAAATTCTACCGAGTACAAACAGGGTAATAATTATTTGTTCAAAAAATTATTTTTATTTTCATAGTTTCATTTATACCTTCTGGATTCCCCTACAACTGCTTGCACGCAATAGATATTCATTAATGTGCACAGAAAAAATCAGATAAATTGCTTTAATAGTTTTGGAGAACAAATTTTTTTTAATTACGGGCTGTAAACTAACTAAAATTGAAAATCTCCGTCCGTGTTGAGAAAACGCGTCCGTAAGTCGGCGATAGTTATGCTAAAAATCGTTGTTCCCACCTGATAAGCGATAGTGTGAAAAATCTCATTCCGTAAGACTATTCCGATTAAGAGTGAGGCAAATATGTATTGCATCCGCTTAACGGATTATGGCTGTTCACAGAATTTCTAGAAATTGCTGTTCTTTCCAAAGTTCCTATAGTATGTGACATGCTAATTTTAAAACTAATAGCATAGGCCAAACATAAGTTTGTTACCGTTTTGAATAAAGTTTGACACTGGACGTTCACACTGCGTTAACATACTCCGTGAGTTGCCACAAGATGATTCTTTATGGTCATAGTGTTCGTGGGTGTACGGCAACTAGTGAATGTTTGCAGATGTGGGGCAGCTTTAAAGTTTAAAGTCTGTTTGTTGAATGGAGCTCGGAACTGACATAGCCGTCACATCCAGAAATGTTTTCCCTGGTGAAACCTGGTGAAACCATTGAAGCGCCCTCGATATTTGTTTTTTTACTTGTAAAAAATGATGCATGTGCTGTCGATCAACATCAAATTTCTTACCTTGGGATAAAGTGGTCCGAGTTGATTACGTCCAAATTTTAAGATCTACTGAGGCCAGATTCCTACTTGTGCGGCACTCCTCCTGACTTGGAGGCAGCCCAGTTGTCCATCTGATTCTGTTCTTCTAGGTCCGTCAGAACACTCACCAATGCGCTTTTCTTGTGATTACATAGACCCTCTCATGTTGCAAGAAAATATTAAAACCAATTCATCTTTGTGCTTTAGATTTGAATGACTGTATTAGTGAGAAGTTGAACTGTAGAAATACACAAAATTTTCCTCCTCGTTTTCTCTCTTCCTTTCTCTCTGTGTCGTCCCCTCCTTTCCCCTTCCCCACGTAGAACGGAGGAGTTAAACTTTTGATAAACTTGTTTTGATAAACTATTTGCAAAATGGAATATTGTGAATAAATTCAGAGGAGGGATGTAAAAACACTGTGAAACTTTATGAAAAAAAAAAAACATTGAGGAAAGTTTGATAACATCGTGGCATATTTTACCTTTTTTTTTTGTCTGATCCTAGGTAGAGTTCTCTGTGGTGAGCCGTTCTGCTTATCTAAGCAGATACATGCATGCTCTTTGTAGTAGGCAAGTTGTAAATAAAGCTCTTGTTTCCGTCCTGAGCCTAATGATTTTGATAACAGCTTTACAAAGAAGCCCTTTTCAAATTGTTGAACACAGGCTGTTCAAAAACTACAAAATGATTTGGTGGGAATGGGTATTTTTCAATCTGCTAGTCTCTGTTACAGAAACGAGGCTTTAAAATCATCCCAAACCTGCTGGGTTTCGCGCATTAAATCTTAAGATTTAACCTTATGTTTGTTTTTGCTATATCTTTTGATAGTATATTGTGATAAAAACTAATTAATTTGTTATCAACAGCTCTAATCGTCTTATTTTCCTGCACAGTGGACCTTGGAGTGGCGTGTAAATATTTAATAAAGCAACGGGGATTAAACAACTTTTCAAAATAGAAAATGGCGATTGTTTACTAGAAATTTAATCCATTGCACAATGATGACTACCGGTTAAATGCAATAAAATTGAAGAGAACTAAGATTCTAAGAATAAAACTTAAACCTAAACTGCCTGTCAACAGCTATTCCTAACAGTGAACTAGCGGGTAAAAGTACATCAGAGATAAATTATAAATAACTATTTAATAATTAATTATTACAGTATTCAATTTAAATCTTTGGAATGTGATCTTGAAAGCGTGAGTAGATGAGTGCATTGTTAACGACAACATGCTTAAGTGTTGGTGTTGTTACAATGCTGCTTTCTTTTATGTCGACTTTTTCGCATCGATGCATCTCGATGTTCGTTGATTACAATAAATACGAGACACATCTAACTGGGAAGTGACTGGGGAGAAAGTATCTGGGGGGGGATATGTCCATTTGTCATTTGTGGGGGGGGGGGGGGCAAGTCCACAAATGATAGTCAACTCAACATCAAACCAATGCTCGATGTTGACAAAACATCGACATTGCGCTGCATTAATCGAAAACCGAACAACACTATTAAGTGTTACCTCAGTTAAAAGTTATGAACGGCTGACCTTTTAATTGCAGCACCAACGTCGTTAAGAAACCAGTACACTGCCAACTTTAGTTGTTTAGCTAACAACTCTGAATATCTTAAGATTTGTTTTTAAAGGCCGATAGGCTCATTTTACTTGGTACAATTCAAATTATAGAGAAACACTGTTACACTTTACCAAACAGTCCTTCAAACCACGTGTGGTTTAGAGCGAATTTTCGACAGTTTGTATTTTGGTTTTCACAAAATCTTCCGTTTTCGTCAGGCCGATTCGTTTACGAACTTTTTCCAAACTTATGCCGACATGTTGTTGTTGACGCCATCAACAACAACATGTCGGCATAAGTTTGGAAAAAGTTCGTAGACGAATCGGCCTGACGAAGACGGGAGATTTTGTGAAAACCAAAATACAAACTGTCGAAAATTCGCCCTAAACCACACGTGGTTTGAAGGACTGTTGGGTAAAGTGTAACAGTGTTTCTCTATAATATCTTGAGATGTGTGGCGGCTTCTACTAGCAATATTTTGGTTTTATGGTTCACACCTCCGACAGTAACAGTGGAGTAGAATCAGAGGGCAAGTTGCTAAACCACATTTCACCAAAGTGTTCTTAATTACGTCGTGTTATTCAGATCAAAGATGACATATTAAACTCAACTGACATGCACATTTCTTTTTACCTGGAGACATCGACTCTTCAGTTGTATGCACTACGACAAAGCCAACAATGTTGTTATAAAAGCCAAATAAACACATGGCTAAATTGGTCCATGGTGTGGGCAATTTAAAACACCTTTTGCAGTTAAATGTTTCAACAAGGAAAGAGTCACAGTTTGTGTTAGTTTTCTGGGTGGTTAAAGTCTTATCGAATTCCTGGCTGCTAGAAATAATCTTAGTCAACTGGACACTACTTTTAAATTACTAGTGCAGTTAATTTCTGTATTTCGTTTCTGTGTATGCAACACAGAACCTACAGTACTGTACCAACACAGTCGAAACTCTGTAAAGAGCTGTGTTGTAATAAAATATACTATAAATAGAAATAATGTTCAGTCTCTTCTTTAAAAAAAAATCGTTGTAAAGAAATGTTCATGTTGCTTTCGTTATGAAAAGTTTTTGACTGTACGGTCTGTACCGCTTTTTGCTGATACAATGCCCGAACTGAAAATTGAATTTGGTCCAAATTGAAAGCTAATCAAGGGAAAATATATGAATTTTTCAGTTTTCTAGCTTCTTGAGTAAACTTGTTCTTGAAATGTCCTTTTTGGAACTTATTTTTGTAGTAGCAGCATTCAAGAGCTCTTTCAAAACATTTAAAACTTTGTATTTGAACTATACAATCGGGCAGTTTTTACAAACTTGTAGGAAGACTTGCTTATACCTGTAGCCAACAGCAGAAAGCATGGTACAAAACGATTGGTTCTGTGTTGCGATTAGTCGCACAAATCCATCCATCCATCACAAATCAGGGCCTGCCCGCTTTAGTTTTCAATTTTATTGAAGAATGTTTATGGTTATTTGTTGAAATTTTACCGTTGTTATTTAGTTAGGGTATTCCGAAACTGTCCGAGCAGAGTGTGGATTTCAGGTCTGACGGACAAATGTTCACACTCTGGTTTCCATGATTTTAAAGCAGTTTACTACTTCGGCATCACTAATTGGTTTTGGCAGGAAAAAATTGTGCTAGGTACATCTTTATTATTTTAGTGTCGATAAAATATGTGTTCGGTGTCAGTAAAAATAATATCATCCATTTCTGCCCATTTTGTGCTGCGAATGAATGGAACTTTGAATTTTTCTTTAGTCTCATCCTTCTGGACGGAGTAGTTTGTGTAGCCATGGCAATAACTCGGATCGCGAGAGCATGGCCGAAGAAGACATCGACAGACTGGTTGCTATGCACAAGACGAGAAGCAGCTTGTCGTCACTCGGGGTGAGTGAGCGCCAAATAAAATAACTTTATTAAAGATAAAGATAAATTAAAAAAAAAATACTACATAGATGTGAACTGATGCAAAATGCTTGATATTTTTAACTCGTAATGACAGTTTTCTTGCCGACTGAATTTTTTTTTTATGTTAGTTAGTGCTCACTCAAAAACATCAAATTGAAATTGAAACCAAGAAGATTTTTCACATGGTAACTTTAAAAAAAAAAAAAAATGCTGAATGAAGCAAGCAGTCTGCATCAAAAACTTAAAAAGCCATTTAAAACAGTTGCATTAAAGTTGGATAACATGACTACTCATTGAAACTTGTATTTGCTAATTATTAAATCCCTTCCTTATCGTGTTGCCTAAGTTGGTTTCAGTTTTACTGATGCTGTTCATTCCTAATTTAAATCTAAAAATGTCCCTCTTCAACATTAGGGTTTGACTGCATGACTACTAATTGTGTGCATTGGGGCTGTACGCAGCGACATTCACATTTACGTAAAGCTGCAGCAGTTAACACACATGCATGATTTATTACATTTTCTGTTCAGTGTGCTTTAATTAACTAACGTGCTTTATTCTGGTAATGACTTGGGAGACATGGGGCATGAGGCGACTGTTCTTGACGTTGCTTTGTAATGTAAGGATATTCCTTTAGAGTTTAGATTTTTATAAAGAAGTACCATACTTGATTTGGTTGTGACATGAACTCTGGTCGCAAATTAATACCTTGTGTATCCCCTTTTAAACAGACACGCAGTGACAGCATGACCAGTGTGTACAGTGCAGCTGGTGGCGGTCGTTATGGAACAGTTGTTGTCCGTGGAGAAGCTTTTTTCAGCCTCAGCTACAACTACAAGCTTGGAGCTTTAGAGGTTCACATTAAGCAGTGTCGGGACCTGGCATCTGTTGACACAAAACGCAGTCGATCCGACCCGTGAGTTACCAACTGTATATTTATTCATTTCTGTATAACTTTTATTGAAAAAAATGGTAGGGGTCTTCAGTCACAGTAAATACTGTACGATTTATTTTCTTGCAGTTACGTGAAAGTTTACCTTCTTCCTGACAAATCAAAGAGCGGGAAACGCAAAACCAAAGTGAAGAAACACACACTTAATCCTGTATTTGATGAAGTCCTACGGGTAAGTTATTAAAGAATGAAAATTAGCAATTAGTGACACTGTGATGCAACACTGACTATAGAGGCTAGCATAAAAGTGAAATTTATTTGGGAATGGCCGACAAGCATTCAGCTATTTAAATTAAATGCTGCAGGCAGTGCGTTGCATACAAGAGCCCAATTGTTGCATGTTTAACGTTTGAATCTGATTTTTAGTTTTACTACTATCCAAAAAAAACTTCGCTTAAGTTCTTAACTTTATATCGTTTATATAAATGATCAAGACCTTAAATTTCACTTTAAGAAGCTTCCATAGCTCGCCACCAGGTGGCATGCATGTTCACTTCTAACATCCAGCGCCACTCACTTCCGCATTTCGTTTGAGCATTCTTCCTAGTTTGCATGTGTCGCTCTCTGCCTGAAGATGACTCGGACCTTTGAAGCCACGCTCTCGTTGGGGGGGACGAAAACTTGTGCATGCAATAGAAAACTCCGGGAGACAAGCAGCCTTGGTGTTGTAAGTGTAGGAGTTGTTATTTTTTAGATGGCCTGTGTGATGTTTGTCTTTCTCATTCCGCTAAAGAACAGAAGTCCATTTTCAAAAGTTGGCGAAAAACAGACCAGCGTCGTTTGTCCACAGGCTGCCAGTTCTGTTTCTTCCGATTCCGCTTGTAGCCCTAAAGTTAATTCATCCATTTCGGCAACCCCCCCCCCTTTCCGGGGTCACGCTGTTGGAAGTGTTACTGGATGTTGTTGACCCAAATTTAAATACTTCGGTACAGCTGACACCGCCTTTGAACGCACAGGTTTCTCCTGGTTCTGTCCAGGTCCGAACCCCGCCTCTCTGTCCCAAAATACCGGTGGGGTTTTGAATTTAATTAGTGTGACTATGGGACTATGTGTGTTAGGAAAATTGCAGGCTTTTTGAGAGAATTTCATATGGTGATACATGATTTTGTGAGTGACGATTTCACCGTAAAGAGAAGCTGCTCAGGCCAATATAATGCGCCTGGTAGTTTGTCTGTTGGTAATGTTGTTTTGGGCGATCCTAACCCTGCTTGCTTCACCGGTTCACTGCTTCATCTGTTCGCCGTCATGTGTCGGCTTTGTTGGCTGTTGAAGAAACTTTGGTAATGTTCCGGAAGTTTCGGTTCGTTGCTCGTCTGCTGCTCGTCAAGAGTCGAGACAAAGGAGCATCTACATCTTTTGCCTACCCCAAAGTCAAGACTTCGTCCATTTTGTGGAAAGATACAAATGTTCGTCAAACTTAATCATGATTCGATATCTAAGTTGAATGAAAAGGCGAAAAATGATGCAATGACTTCCGAATGCAGTCAGTTGCGGTTCGAGTGGAAAGTATCCCGCTTACGAATTTCGAGGCCTAGATTATGTAGAGAACGTCGCTGGTGTTTGATGACGTAAATGTTAATTTGCGATAGGCTAGGGTGTCAGAGTTGTCTGTGGCTTGTACTCATCTGTTGCATTCATGTCATCCTCCACCCTATCCCCCTTGCGGTTCTTAGGCGATGTATGTGCTGTGAGCGCAGAAACTCAAGCGTGCTTGGAGCTAGTCTTACTTCAGTGGTGAACTCGGAAGGGGGGGGGGTGGATGTCACACTTCTGGTACAGGTGTAGTTTACCCCGGTGGCAAAACTGTACCGCACATGCATTGCCAACTTAGAGTATTGTATGTTCTGAGCGTTTAAAT